>PVKU01007620.1:0-84783 GCA_004027475.1 Anoura caudifer | reverse complement strand
GATAATTATCATGTACATGAGGTCTGCACCCCAGTTTTACATGTAATTTGAGCAAAAATATCCCTAGCAGCTCTCACAGGCCCTCCTTGTAGGGGGGATCATCCTTAGTAAGAGTCACAGATTTCGTTTCCTACAGCACCAGCATTTTTGAGGAACTTCAACGTTCATGCTCTAATCAGGGGCCATCCCATTTTGGGGGAGGTAAACTCAGATTCAGCAGAGTTTACGATGTCATGATTATCACAGAACCTTCCCGCGCCTCGTCTCTGTCGATCTGTATGTCTACCCTAGAGTTGTTAGTCTGTCTTATTCTTAATGCATAGCTCTGCCTGCCTGCTCTGCGCACTGTCCTGCACTGGGGCTGGGGTGGCAGGTGACGGAGCTACACTGGAAATAGGCCACATGGCGTGAGAGGTCGACAAGTGTGGTGTGGAGGTGAGGGGACAGTGGTGTGACAGTGAAAGGCGACACGGTCCTCCCTACCCTTCGGGATGAGCGATCCAGGCATTCGAGCGCTTTAGGGTGGGGGTCTGCAGGGCACACGCTGCAGTTTGTGTGTTTAGGGGTAGAGGTGCTTACTAGTAGTCAACTGGGGTGCAGGAAGAAGATTTTAGAACTTCCTTTTATATTAATTTTCCTCTTACAAATAAGAAAAGTTTTATGATATTTAACATTCAGATTGACACTGGGACCCACGTAGTGTACCCATCAGGAAGTCGCTTACGTGCCTGGGTTAGCACCTGTAGGTTCACTCACCCTCGAAGCCAGGTTTGTGTACTTCCTTCCTGTTGTGGGGCGGCAGGCATTGTAGGTTTCCCTGAACCCGGATAAAAGGATTTAGAATGATCGGATTTTAACTAAATGCCCGCAGCCCCAGAATGGACGGAGGACTTTTAAAAGATCCTCCAAAGGATTGCAGTTTGAAAACCAGAATAGGTGAACTATGAGAAAACGGCACTCCTGCCTGTTCTTTTCCTAGTGTGGATTTTTACCAGCCACATCATATGGTAATTGGGCTAGAATTGTCCAAAAAAAAATACTAGATATCATCAAATTGGCTCCTTGGAACACAGAAATCAATTACCTTTAACATTAACCCACATCCTAAAAGTAACTTGTTTCTTGAAACGACATTACTGCATGTGTATAATTCATAAATAAATATATGGGCAGCCCTGGCTGGGTGGCTCAGTTGGTTGGAGCATTGTCCCATACACCAAAACATCATAGGTTCGATTCCCAGTCAGGGCACATACCTAGGCTGCAGGCTCAGTCCCTGGTTGGGGCACTTACTGGAGGCAACCAAACAATGTTTCTCTCTCACATCAATGTCCCTCCCTCTCTGTCTTTCTCTTTTTCTCTCTCCCTCCCTCCCTCCCACCCCCCTACCTTTCTCTTGCTGTAAAGTCAATAAAAACATGTCTTCAGGTGAGGATTAAAAAATACGTACATGGGCATATTGGGAAGATGTGCATTAGCATGTCTTCCTGATAAGGGGGAGGCCATCAGAAAAACTTAATAACCACTTCTTTGAGGGAAGTGAAAGGGAAATTGACTTTGGCTTATAGATATGGTGGGTGATTGTGGAAGATCTTAAAAGGGCCCTCAAGGTGGAATAGGATTATAAAGGAAGCACTAAGACTAAGAACTCCTGAGCCCTGGAGAAAAGTACAAAATCAAACAAAATAGCCTGGTTGTTTAGGGAGGTGCAGGGAGCACCTGGAAAATGCAGTTGGGAAGTTTATGATGGTGATTTTGATCTTGTCTATCAAACCAGCTTCTGGTGTCCCCGAAGGACAGAAGGAAGAAGGTCAGAAAGTCGGGGTTCTCAGGATGGGCTCTCTCTCTGTTACATTACCCCTGCAGGATGCCCGGAGTCCATGCTGCATGGCGTGCCCAAGTCTCCTGCTTCCCAAACTCCTCACCTCCAGCACTTAGCAGCAGCTAACTGATGGGAAGTGGGGTGAGGGTTCTGTCCTGGATTCTGCATCTGTGTGTCCCAATGCACCTCAAAACAAGCACCAGCCATCTCTCCCAGCAGTGAGGCCCTGGTGAAGGGGAACATCAGGGAAGAACTGAGAAGCCTGAACGCCCATTTGGTCTTCCTTAGCAAGAGCTTAATAGAGTGGACTCTGTTTAATATCCTAACTGCACCATTAAATAGCTGTATCATTTTGAGTAAATCTGTTAAACTTTTTGATGCTCGAGTTCTTTATGTATAAAATGTGGACAGTAAATGTACCTCTTAGAGCTCTCATGTGGTGTAATGAGAGAAGGCACATGAGGCACTTGTGTGTGGGGCCTGGTCCCTGCAAAGAGCTCAAGAATATTAACCCTTGGTGTCATTTTTGTCATTATACCCATCTGAAGTTGTTTAACACTTTTCTTCACCATGATCAAATTTCCTTGAGAGTTAACAGGCCTTGAAGAAATGGAAGTACTTTAAAAATATGACATGGTCAGGCATCTGAAACACAAAGCCTATGTTAAGTGCATCTTTATTTATTAAACATGGAGACTTTTTCCCCCGCCCTGGCCAAAAAGGTCATTAAAAACTAAAATAAGTTTATAAAGGGTCACTTGCTTTTCTTAACTTTCCTGCTAGAGGGCCAGCCTTCCTCTGACCTGATTTGGTGCACCAAAATGAGTGGCAAAAGACTATTAATTATGGTTCCATCAGGCCTGACCGTTTCCTTCTAAAGCAACAACTGAATGAATATTCAGCTTGTCTTCATCTGTGACCACCTCGCGCTGGCCCTCAGAGCTGAAAATAACCTGATTGTTTTAATTAGTTTATTACACATTAGGAAGCTTGCTGATTTACTTTTAATTACATACTTTCAGATTTCTAGGCATTAATATGATGTTTTTTAATGAAAATTGCACATTTGTGTTCTGGGGATATTTTTAATAAAGAAAAACAATAATAAAAAACAATCAAGGCAGACTTTAGGCATTAGGAACATGCTAGGAGTATTGCAGGTGTGTGCTAACCCACAGGCACGGGAATTCCCTTTAACTGTCTTAAATCAGATTTTTGCAGTATTTCCAATAGAAGCACAAGGGGCCCTGCCTTCTTTAGATGGTCATAGAATCCAGCTCTGGGGTAGTTCTCCTCCACCTGTTGTCCTCACTAGATCGTATCCTCTCATCTCTCAAAAGCAGTCAATGACAGTCAACCTAGACTGTTAGAAGTCTCAGGACTGGTATTGGGAGTAGCCCCATATCACCAACTGAAAAAATATTTTACAGAGAAGATCACAGGATATTATTCAGTCACTGTTCTTCCTAAAGCTGTCCTGTTCATGTGAAAAGGGGGTGTCGTTGGGAAGCAGAGGGGATACCAAAAATATGCTCTATATTGAGCATCTTTGAATTTAAACAGTTTGCAAGTCTCTGTCTGTCAAATGTGGAGCAAGTCAAGAAGTTCCTGAAAGCATGACCCTAGCCTCAACTGCGTAGAACCTTTGGAAGGTCCCCTTGTCACACGGTGCCTTCAGCAGTGATGAGCATGGTCTGTTCCACCCCCGCCCCACCCCCCACTCCAGAAATCCAAGTGGGGGAACAGGCACCTTCACGGCTCCTGGAGGGCCACCGGCAGCTGTGTCTCAGCGGCCTCTCTAGAACAGGCATCTTCTCTCTCCTGCTCTTACCCACCTACTGTTCTTTTTCCTCCAGGTTGAATATGTGATCAAGTGTGACATGTCAGCTCTGCAGAAGATCCTGTATCGCCACATGCAAGCCAAAGGGATCCTCCTCACAGACGGTTCTGAGAAAGATAAGAAGGTATGCGGCAGAAGACGATGCAGCTCACAATGCGTGTATCTTCTTGTGACTGTGACGTCCAGTACTCTGGGGGAGCAGCCTTCTAATGCCCATTCGTTCAAGCAAATTACTTGGCCTCTTCTCTAGCTATTGTAGCTGTCAGAGGAAATCTCTTAACCTCTTAACTATACACTGCATTGGGGCAGGAAGAAAGGAGTTAAGTTCTCATCACCAAAATAGCTCTGCTCATGTCATTTCTGCAGAAAATGTATTCCGCCTAAAAGTGGGGTGGTATTTTAGAAGTTTCATTCCTTGGGCATCTATTCTGTGCTTCTGTCTTCCCAGAATCCTAGGGAATAGACAGTCCTGTCACAAACTCATCAACTTGACATAATTCCTTCCTGGAGGATAAGTTAGTCACAAGAAAGGTATTATATCTAACCCAGAAACTGCTATATTTTAATAGGAGCTTTGAACCACAGGAGGGGTAGGTCACTGAGAAGACCTATGGCCCTTTGCCCTTCCTATAGAAGCCCACTTTTAAAAAATTGGAAATATCCGATCGGTTAGTAGTTTGTTCTACTTTGACTCGCTCCTCTTGTTCTTAGGGGAAAGGAGGCGCTAAGACGCTTATGAACACTATCATGCAGCTGAGAAAAATCTGCAACCACCCGTACATGTTTCAGCACATTGAGGTGAGTCTGCATTCTGCTTCCATCCTGATCCTGTCGGTGCTCTTCCTACTAATACTACTTTAAAATTTTTTAATAGAAAAACAGAACAGGGTTAACATGTGTATTGAAATTAAAACAACAATTCTGCCCGTCTGATAGCTTAACACGCAGAATGAACAAATGTGAATTTTCTGGTTATGGATGCTTCTTGGCACCACGCACTTGAGCATCTGGAATTTTATAACCAAGAGTTTAAAGTGGTGAGAAAATGTTGTAAGCTATGGCTCATTATGTGGGTTCTGGTAAGTACTGTGAATTGCCTTGTTATGGGAGGCACTGTGAAATTGAAGAAGATGATAAATACATCCAGTTTTCTCGGGGTGCTGTGAAAAAAATATTAAAATAATGTATTTGTACCTGAAGGGAAAGATGTTCTTAAAATATTTTCTCTGTAAAAGACACTGTCCTTGGTCTGTTACTTAGATTTGTATTCTTCCTTCCTGGCTTCTATCACAATGTAAATTCAGGCTTTTAAACTGACGCTCTAAGTCGCTAAGAAGCTATTTTTAGGGGTGAATTCATTTTCTGCCCTAGTCACTGCAGGTGAATAAGTTTTCTGAATTGACAGAGTTTCACTCCAGTGGAAACAATTGACTCGAGCAGGCAGGAAAAGGAGCCACAGCCGCAATCTTCACTTTTCACCATTGCTACGGATGCCCACGGCGCTGGTGGCGGTTCTTTGCCAGCGCGCTGCCTGCTTTCCACGCACGGGAGCAGGGGCCCGGGGCAAGTCCCCATGGAGCTTGGGTGTCTGCACCAGTCTATCAAAAAAACAAATACACAGAAGGGCCTAGGAAATTAAGAGTTAATGATCACAGTATAAATACGGGGTTGAACATTCTTGACTCTGGCAATTCCTTTTTTCTCCCTTATTTTTGGTAACCGTCAGAGAAGGCTTTTCCTTTTGCGCCTTCTCCCTGCACTGGCACGCGGCCCCGACTGGGCTGGGGAATTGGAAAGACACCTGGTACTGCAGTTGCCTTCAAGTCCATAGGGCAGCGTATCTTCAGATAAAGAAGCCCTAGATCTAGGTAAAATGACCACAGCAACAACATAAGGGAAAAAAAAGAAATATACCAAGAAGCCACGGGTATTTAGACATTGAGACATGTAGTGGAAGGAGAATTCAGTGTGCAATGAGTCTGTGCCCGAGGCTGCTTTGTAACACAGATTGCTCCTACTGGGGTGAAACTCTCAACTTGGGAAACATTCACATGTACTGACCTCGTGTACATACTCGGCCTCTCCAAGCTTTACTGTACTTGACTTACCATCAACGGTAAGGGCCTGTTAGGAACCCGGGCTGCACAGCAGGAGGTGAGCTTGAAGGTAACAGGCTGGAATCATCCTGAAACCATCCCCCCACCTGCCCAGTCCCTGGAAAAATTGTCTTTTGTGAAACCAGTCCCTGGTGCCAAAAGGTTTGGGGACCTCTGGACTATAGGACTGACAAGAGAACAAACTTTAAAAAAAAGTAACATGGGAAGCATCTTCTAAACTAACATGTTGATGAGTGGTGGGGCTGTGTGTTGGGTTGGGGGAGAGCCCCCCAAAAGGTCTAACGGTGAAAATGGGGTCATATTAGGTTAACCTGTAAGCTACCATCTCACTTTTCCTGAAAACAATGTGGAGATACTCTGCTATATGGAGGAGTTTGAGGACTCAGATTATGAAAATTAAGTGTCAGTCTGATCTTATTTTGGTTATCACCCAAAAACTGACCTTTGAATCATGCTAGGCCATGGCAGGAAGGGGCATGGACCACCTCCCCTCAAGTTTCTGCCTGCAGCCCCTGGGAAGGGTGGAGGAAAAGGGTGATCGTGGAGGAGCTAAGGTTAAATGACGTGCCCTCCACTGCACATGTATTTACATTTTAAATGGCAGTCAGTAGAAAGACAGACTTTGATTTACAATTTCTTTAACATGAAAAACTTTCAGGAGCATATTCCTAGAAATGAGAACCACAGCTATTGGCTGATGTATTGCCGTTATGGATCAGAGATGGTGTGCACCTTTTGCTTTTGTCTTTGTTTTGTTCGCTACACAACCTTTGTTCATGCAAAGTCGTACCGGAAGCCCGATCTCTCCATTAGGCTCGCTGCCTCCCAGGAGCCTTCAAACCAGAGAAATGAAAACAGTATTTTTTAAATGTTGCCATCCCTAGTCTTATCACCGTATGCTGACACGTATCTCTTTGGTTTTTACAGCCCTGCTTAGAGATAGGGTTTCTACCTAACATCTAACAAGGAGTGGCTGCCTATGGAGAGAGAAGGCATGATTCTTGGAGTCAGGGTGGGGTTTTTGGCTGCTGTCCTTCCAGGGCAGCATCCTGGGGGGCTTCCTGCATGGACAACATATTCGAGAGGATACCCAAAGGGAAAGATCTGGTCCCCTTGGAGGGAAAGCTTCAGTGACCATGGAAGGAAGGGAAGCAGAAAAGGGAGACAGCTGGTGGCTAATCCGAAGGTGTGACATCCTCTCCTTCCCCACAGATGGTCTCTCTTTCCTTAAGAAGGAACGGAAAAATCACATGGAGAGCAGTAATGTATTTCTCCCACAGACTTGGGGAGGAGGGAATTAGGTGATTAAGTTCTGCATTTTAAAACTGAAAGCTAGATGCCTGAGGGATCGGTGTACATTCAGGGCCTTATTTGTAACAGAGAAAAGTGCAGCAGGGAAGGGATGTTAGGATTTCACTAAACTCAGATTCGAAATAAAGTGTGTAACCATTACTTTTACTGTTAAATGTTTCCACAGTATATTTATGTGCAAATTTTAGTCCTCACTTGCTTGAATTAAGCTTTTCCTCTAGTCTAGACTGTAAGCTCCTTGGGGGCAGATATTTCCGTTGTTTCTGGATTCCCAGCACTGGCCCAGCCCAGCCCTGGGCCAGCAGATGTTGAATTACTGTTCGATGAGGGAACTAACCCTGTAGTCTCAGCCTGACGGTCTGGAGACTTGCAGAAGCTCACAGGATACACTTGCCGAAATACAAGTCTGAATTCAAAGATACTGAGTTTCTGGTTCATCTTGTAATGAGTATGTCTTATTTATTATTTTGTTTTTATACTCTAGAAATAGATAGAATGATCTCACTAAAAGACTAATGATTAAGTTAATAAGTGCCTGTTTTTTTCTTTTTAATCATTTTCTTTTTCTCTCTCTTTTAAAGGAATCCTTTGCTGAACACCTGGGCTATTCAAACGGGGTCATAAATGGGTAAATCTTACAAGTATTTTTTTCTCCCCAAACTAGTTTGTTGGTCCTGCCTCAACTTTTCTTGCTATTCAAATGGGGTCATAAATGGGTAAATCCTAAAATTGTATTTTCTTTCAAAAAATAGTTAGTCCTGCCTCAACTTTTATCACACAAACACATCCAGCCAGCACCCTCAGCCCTCCTGTCTCCTCAGCAGAGTATACGGAAGTTGTTAACCAAAATGATACCAACGTTCACTTTCACTTTAATGGCATAAATTACTACATGCCTTGAGTAAGTGGCTACTCAAAGGACATAGATCTCATTTAATAGCCTTAATAGTACCCTAGTTTTAAAGATGTTGTCGAAGCTTCAGAGGGTTTTTATTTATAACCAGTGGTATAGCTTAGGCTCAAAGAGGATTTATCATATTAAATTTCAAGTTGATACTTAATATTAACATGCAAGAGTAGAAATGTCTTATCTGCTATAAATATGTATGACTTTACAGTAATTTGTTAGAATATGGTCTGTGTAAGGAACATTTTTCATTGGCAATGGGCACTAACGAGAATCATGCCTTGGAGCAACGACAAACATATTAACAGAAAGTCTCTGTTTTGCTTGCTTTGCACCGGGAAAAATGTTTGATTAGGACATAAGGGTCATTCTTGGGTCCCAAGGACAGACTGTTGTGTCCCTGGGCCGAGGACCAGGAACTGGAACCCATCCAGAACCAGCGCTCCTAGGCTCCCCTGCCTCCCTTTCCTCTGGGTCCTGTGGCCACTCCCGGTGCCATGGGTTTGGCCAGGGTTGCGTATTAAAATCTCGGTCACGGCAGGGTGCGGGGGGGTGTTTGGAGGACAGTTCTCAGAACAGGGGAGGGATCTTGGGAAAACCTACAATTGAAAATGTGTCTTCTTAGAGATAACACATACTGTGTCATAAAATCAGCTATCGAATGATACATTTCATTGCTATAGATTGCACGTGCACTGGCGAGTTTTTCAAACAACATCAATCCTACAATACAGTTTTAACATTATAACCCATCCTTGTCAATAAAAGAGAAAAGTGGTTTGTTGTGGAGGGAAAAAAAGGCCCTACTTCAGCTCATGGATACTCCTCTCCGTCTGATGGCAGCACAGGTTACCATCGCATGTTTTACTGGAACTTCTACCTAGACCAGGGCTCTTGCCCCTGCCGCAGTCCATTCAGCCTAGTGTACGTGGGGAGCTCACAAAAAGATGTGCCAGCTATTGTCACTCCCCTGTTCAAACCCCATCAGTGGCGTTCCATTGCACTTAAAGCCAACACAGGCAGTGTGGTGGGTGGGGCCCCACAGGGTCTGCCCTATTCCCACCCGCTGCCTCTCTGCTCTCCTCAGCAGCATTTTCCACTCGCTTCTGTGTAAGCCAGCACCCCAGTTTTCCAGTTCCCCAGACTCTCCAGGCTCTTTCTTACTCCCCAGGGCCTTTGCACGTATTCTTCCCACCACCTGGTATCTTGTCCTCTCCACTCCCAAACCTCCATTCTTCACCTGGCTACCTTTGCTCATTTTGTTAGGTTTTAGCTAAACCGTTACCTTTTTCTTTTCCTTTTTTTTTGTTTTGAATTGAATGTATTGGGGTCACATCTCTTCATTGAGGTCATACCTGACACTCAAAACCAGTGGGTAGGAATTTTTTTTGAAGGCCCAGATCTCAAATATTTTCACCTTTGGGGGGTCAAAAAGTCTCTGTCACACCTACTCAACTTTGTCCTTATAGCATGAAAACAGCCATAGACAAAACAGAAATGAGTGAGCAGGGCTGTGTCCCAATAAAACTTTATTTACAAAAACAGCCATCAGGCCAGGGCTGAAGTTTGCTAAAGTCTTCTCTCATCTAAAGAAGATAATAATCTGTTGCTATAAGTTCTCTCACAGCAACTTGCTATTTTTCTTTTTAGTACTTATCACAATTTGTAGTTACCCATTTTGAAGGCATGGATTCTGTTTTACTTATCACTATATACATGCCTAGCATTGTGCTTGACACATAGTAGATGCTCAATAAGTATTTGAATGAATTTTAAGGGCTCTAAATTAACAATTTTATATTCTTAATGATTAGAGATTTAAATAAATACAACATATTCATGTATGTGTGTGTATGAGAAAATATCAAGAACATGAAAGGGTTTCCTTTTCTGTCATCTTACCTGCATACATGAGGCACTCTTTATGAGTTTTGTATAAATATATTCTATTTTTCTATTAAATACTCTCCCTGCTCTGGAGTGTGTATTCTTTCATTCATCCTTCAGTTATTTGTTGTTTACTATGCACAAGGCATTCTATGAAAAGCACAGTTATACTGGATCCTGCCGGAGGAGAGCAGTAATACCGTCTTCTTGTTTTGCATTTTTGGGTTCAGGGCTGAGCTGTATCGGGCCTCAGGAAAGTTTGAGCTGCTTGATCGTATTCTGCCAAAACTGCGGGCGACTAATCACCGCGTGCTGCTTTTCTGCCAGATGACGTCTCTCATGACCATCATGGAGGACTACTTTGCTTTCCGGAACTTCCTTTACCTGCGCCTTGACGGTGAGTAGTGAGGAATTCCAGTGCTGCTGAGAGCGCGGGGCTGAGGGGCACTTCAGTCCAACCTCAGCGGGAAAGGAGGGGTGAAACTGTTGAAGAATTAACCAGCAGGGTTGGGGGCAGCTTTTCTAGACAGCAGTTTCTATGCCCTTAAGCTTAAAATAAGCTGAAATCATTTGCACAGCTGTTCATCCCACACACAAGCTAGTACGGGTGGACTAGAGTCATTTTTGAGCACCACAATTAAACTGAACTGAAATAAAACATAAAATCCCTCCTGGCTCTTAGGATTATCCATTTCCTATTCACTGCGTAGAACACTTTGATAAGCTGTGTTAAGGCATGTTTTAAGGGGATAAAGGCTACGTCTTCTTTTTTCAGTGACACTGAAATACTTCATTTAAAATTATATTTATTTATCACTAAAGCTTCTCTCTTTTACTAGGCAGAACATATCTATAGGGCTTCATTGTTTCCTGGATTTTTAAACTATGTAAAATATTTACCTGATACTAAGAGTGAAATTGAAATACTATGCCCTAAAAAATTAGTAAGAAAATGTGAATGGAAGAAAGTATAAATTTAGGGATACTTCCTAAATTACTATATGAATTTGATATCAGCCCTAATACTTTAGAGATGAAAGATATTAACTTTTTGATGTTATGGCAGGGGATAACTCTTTCCAAGAGTAGCAAGTGGGAACAGGAGCTAATTTACAGCCAGGGTGGTGTTAAATCCCAGATACAGATGAGTACAGTATTACTAATACCAATTTTTACCTAATATAATATACAAGTTACTGTTAAATGTTAAAGTTGACTTAGTTTATGTTTCATTGACAGGTTTTGTTTTCGATCCAACATTTTATCCCCACTTTTGCCATGAATTAGATGTAGCTGGATACATACCAAAACTCAGACTTGCTGAGGTTTTAGGTGAATTCTCTTTATGTTCCACCTCTTAGGGTATCATCATTTTTCAAATTCATTTTTCCTCTGACAGACTGGATTTTTTAAAAATTTTTAACCTTTCTCCTTCAAAGTCACTGAAAACAGAGGAATGGTTAAGTAAATGTTAGTTTTGAATTCAGGACACAGTTCCATCATCCCCAGTCTGTCTCTTTCGGCAAAGGTCCTGTATTGGTTCTTGCCCTCTGACCTGATCCTTCCCCCTCTCCCTGGGTGAGGTCAGCACTCTTCAGTTGAGAGGGGAACCCTCCTCCCACTGCTGCTCAGGTGAGGGACAGCCAGCTCTGTGTTCCCACCCCCGACCTGTCCCTCACCGCCCCCCCCCCACAGGTATCCCAGCTCCCCCACAGGTATCCCACCTGCCTGTTGTCAAGGACATTTTGATTGGAATTTCAGCTCTTTGAGGATAGTGGCCCAGGAATATTCAAGCCTGTGAAACTGACCAGGAGTGATTCCTTGAAACACATCTCTCACGTTTTCTCACCAATGTCGGACAGTATCTTTAGGTAGTCCGTTCTTTAAGTAGTAGGTTGCTGTTCTTATTGTTACTACTACTGACAGTCATAAGAGCTAACTTTTATGGAATGCCTACTTTGTGCGGGAGCGAGGCAAAGCATTCCATGTGCCTTTTCTCAATCAACAAGCTCCTATTATCCCCTATTTACCAGGGTACTAATATGGTCCCTGTTTAACAGGTGAGAAGACAAAGATTTCAGAGCAATGAGGTGATTTGCCAGAGGTTACACATGAGGCAAAGGGTGAAACCAGGCTCTAACTAGGATCCCTCCGCCTCCAGATTCGCTGCTTTGGCAGCTCCAGTGAGCTATAGACCATTTCTGAAAATAATAGTCTGCTTCTCTAGCAACAGCATTTTAAGGATGATTTTGAACTTAATAAAAAAAAATTTAATTGACTGATTGAAAATAAGCAGGCACCAGGGATACAGGATGAATGAGCCCCTTAGTGTTCCTGCTGTTAAAGCCCTTACCAGTAGGTTGGTGGAGACAGGTAAGCAAGTTCCATCAAGTGTTACAGACGGAGTGGAGAAAGCCAGACAGGATTCAGCCTGCAAGAAACAGCAGTCATTGTTGCAGGGATGGAGAGAGTTTTAGGTAGATAGTCGATAAGCACATGGACAAATTAGTACACCACTTCCATTCACGATGCCCCCCTAACCCAACTGTTCAAATGACTGCAGATTTTCATTGCCAAATTTGATGTCTTTGATTTTTGACCTCAGGAAAGAAGAAGGGAAAAAAAAACTCGCTTGATGACAGCTAAGCATATTTTTCTGCAAAGATTGCGGTTGCATGAATAGATTTAGTTACTATTCCGTTACAGTCTTTGTTTTCACTGGAAATGATTTTTGAGTGAAAGCAAGTGGTGAAGTTACATCCTAGAAGACAAAATTTTCCAAAAGCACTTGACACCAAGTTAAAATTAGTAATCATGAAAGCCTGGCAATGTGTTCCTTCTGGCAAATTCTGCAGTTCTCAACACAGTTTCCCTTGCTATTAATTGTATTCTTGGTGATGTTCTACATCAAAAGCCAAAAGAACATGGAACAATTCACATTAAATCCTGTGCCACTGACAACGAGCATTTATTTGCCCCTGGATAAATCCTGACGAAGTAGTTTGAACCTCCCTGAGCAATATGCCGGAGGTTGCTGATGATCTGCAGAGATCTTGACTCGGGGAACATTTGACTGATGGCAATGGTAATGTGGCAAATTCTGAACCTAGTAATAAAAAAATGCCATAGCTTTTCATGAAAAGTGATTTAATCATATTTTTCCTTGGCTCTATAATTGCAAGTTCCCAGCTATTTATATAGTTTACCTGCATACAGATAGGTGGTTGGTCTGTTTGCTTGATATATTTGTCACAAGTCCTAAAACCTCCTTTAACCAAATAAATTTAATATTGCTTTTGCTGCTTTATTTTGCATTTAGGGTTATTTCATCCCATGTAGGCTGTAACCATTGATTAACCTTAATGCGTGCGGTTATTTTTCAGTGTGTCAAACCTGAACTTCTACCCAAAGTGGATCGGTGCAGAGCTTTTGTCCCCGGCTGTCAGAAAATAGATATTATCTCTGGGAACTTCTTTCTGTATTTTAGAAACTTTTTTTTTATAGTTGTTGGTTTCGGTGGCTTTTTATTTAGTTTAAAGCAAAGGATAAATATGTGAATCATTACTTCTTATGAGTGGTTTTTCAAAAATTTCTGCAACTGGGAAGATAATGGTAATGAAAAGTTTTCATGAAAGAACAGATTGTCCATGAGAATCGTGAACAAATAGTTCCCATGGTCTTAGAAAACCAATTCCAAAAAGAAAAGAAAAGTGAGTCCCACACGTTCGAAACATTGTTCAACAAAGCACATTTCGTGCTTCTCCCCCAAATTTCAAGTCCTTACAATTCATTGTTGCAGAATTTGACCAGGTCACTAAACTTGGAATGCAATTTAGAGAGTAAAATGAGCCCCAAAGAATGTTACTTCATTAAATGAGAGCCGCCCCCCTCCACACCCAAAGTCCCTTTCGCTGCATACAAGGAATTGGTTCTTTTTCCCTCCTCAGGAAGGTAGTTATTATTTTTATTAATATGAAAAACAGATCCCCCCATGTTTGGAAACTCGAACCTCATAGTAACTTGATTCCATTAACTGTAGTCACTTAACTGTTTTAATCCGCTGAAATAAATTACTAGTACATTTTCATCCTTAAAGAAAGAACTCCATGTAGAAATAATATTTGTACAGCAGGCAGCCGGGGGCTATCATGTAACGTGCCTATGCATATTTCCCAATAGCCCAAAGCCTTTCAAAGCTCTGCGGCCACACTTTTCTGGTGAAATATGTTCAGGTAGAAGATGGTAGGGTTTTTTCCCTTCCACAGTGTGGTTCAGGTGAACACATTACAGACCCACAGGATGTGATTGAGTGGCTGATTCGGGACACGAGCGTGGGTGCCTGGGCGTCTGAAACACGAGCGCTGGCGTCTGTGGTTCGGTCCTCCCTGCTCGTTCACTATGCTGGGGTCTCTCCTGGTGCCATGGGATGAGCATCACCAGGTGCATGACATGCTGCACTATTTGGTTTCAGTGCAGTGTCCTTTGGACTCAGCAGAGAATGTCAACATGAGAAACAGAATGAGAGATTCCTTTCTTTTTCTTCTTAATTATTGTGGCTTCAAGTCTTACTAACAAGGATGAAAACATTCCATCCACATTTTATGTTTGCACCAGCCAGATCGTGCTCAGTAGCAATCCAAATGGTAAAGTGTGGAAGAAATTGGTTTTCCTTTTGTTTCTTTTCTCTTGGCATAAACAAGACCTCACACTAATGCCTATTGGCAAAGTTGCTTTAAGCCATTATAATGATCGGTTTTTGCTGTGTATGTGTGCATTCACATGTGTGTTTTTAAAAATATTTGGTGTCTTAAAGCACAGAAACACACCCAGAAAATGTTTTCATTGAGTTTTAGGTTAGGATAAGAATGCTGTAGAATCTGTGAAGTTGCAAAGGTTTAAACTCTTTCAGCATTTTGGAACCATAGGTAATAGACACAGTGGTCCTTCTTGATGTGAGAAAAGTCTATCTTTCTAATTTTTTTTTAATTGCACAATGTTCAAAGTTGCTTCCAAACGTACAAAACCTCAGGGGAACACCTCACCAGTGCTAAGAGGAGTCTGCATATTTCTCAAGGAAGCAGGCCTTTCGTCTAGCTCTGTGCCATTTGCTGACAGGACTTAATTGGCAAATTTATTTTTCTGATCCCCTCAGGCACCACCAAGTCTGAAGATCGTGCTGCTCTACTGAAGAAATTCAACGAACCTGGGTCCCAGTATTTCATTTTCTTGCTGAGCACAAGAGCTGGAGGCCTGGGCTTGAATCTCCAGGCAGCTGATACTGTGGTCATCTTCGACAGCGACTGGAACCCACATCAGGTTTGCATGTCTCTGACTTGGGTGCCCAGCCCTCCCCCTGAGGAGGAACTGAAAGCCCAGCAGTTTTGTCATTCACGTTTGTGGGGCAGAGCAAATTTCTAAAAACTGGGCCATCTTTCCAAAGGAAAAATAGCCCAGCACATTATTAATATGTCTGTTTTCTTTTCTCCCTTGGAGCGTACTGAGATGTTTTATTCATACCTTTGATGAGCCTTTGAAGAGCTCAAATTTGGGGTAAAAATGCTTAATTTCTGCTTAGTTTTAACCTCATTTCTTGGGATTGCCACTGAGCAAAGTCCATTTGGTGGAGGAGAAATCAAAATTATTCCAAAATAAAAAGTAACAAGAATAGCAGCTCACATTGATTGGCCTGTCCTCTGGGCCAGCCTGTCTCTGCACATTGCTTCATTCAGTTTTCACAACAGCCCTATGAGCTTGTTACTATTACTATTTGCTTCTTTACAGTCAGGAAAAATGCGTCTCAGGAAGCTCTAGCTCACTTCCTCAAGGTCAAACAATGAGTATATTATAGTTAAATTTAAAATCTGTGTGTTTTGCTTAAAATCATCATCAAAAACATTCTGTGGAGCATCTGTTATGAAGCTTTTTTAGCTGGTAAGTTTAGAGTTACCCTTTTAAAGGAGTCCTCTGGTGACTAATAAAGAACATTAGAAGGGGCCCCTTCTGGCACTGGGTTCTTCGTTTCAGCTGGGAGGTTGGGCACAGGTCTATAAGACATTGGGTGGAATGATATTCATCAGGTTTGATTCATACCGGAATAAATGTTAACTCAGAATAGTGAAAAGGGAAACTGCAGCTCTAACACATGAAGATGAATTCCACATCAGCTTAACTTGGGCTTCTTCCTCCACCTCAGTTTCCTCAGTGGTAAATATGCAGAATGATACTGTCTCACTGGGTCATGGTGATGATTGGGTGGAAAAGACAGTAATTTTGTCAGGAAGGTGGGGTTTGAGGGTGCAACAGAATTATGAGGGAGCTCTTTGAAAAGCATGCATGCCCTTTCCCTGCTGCCCCACCCCATTTTTAAGGTGCTTAGACTCTGTAGGTTTTTCTACACATTTAGACACTCCCAGAAGAGTACAACGTAGGTTTCCTCACACAGCAAAGACCACTGGCTTACAGGATAAACCACTGGCCCTAAGCCTTTGGGCAGCCACCAGCACCGGACCATGCCATATTCCCACCTACCACTCTCTCTAGGTGGCTGCAGTAGAATTACTATGAAATCTTTCTGACCTTGAAAAGGATTTTGAACCAACAACACAAAGTATATTTGTTCCAGGTCTTCAGGAAGTATTTTAATATATTTTTACATTCCACATTGCATTAGGTAGAATTCCTGTTTGCAGTTCTCCTTTGGACCGCTGTGAGTTCAGTGTCTGTTCCACAAACATTTACTGAGCAGCTGCTCTGCCACAGGCACCGAGCTAGCTTGGGTATCCAGAGGGAAGAATCTGAGATTTCTCTCCTCCCAGGGTGCTCAATGTGGTTAGATGGTTAGGTTACCCTCCTTGCTGCTGCCTAAATCTTCACTGAGAAAAAGTAACCTGTCTATAGGTGAATAGAGTTCGGTAGATTTTATCTTCCAAAGTAAACATTCCTATAGCAGCTCAGTTGTCCGCCTTCACCGGCATAGTGCTAATTCTAAGAGCCAAAGGAAATCACTGTTTCTAGAAATGCTAATTTACTGTGAGAAAGGGTGCTGGGACATACGTGCCTCTCTCTCTCTCTCTCTCTCTCTCTCTCTCTCTCTCTCTCTCTCTCTCTCTCTCGCTCTCGCTCTCTCGCTCTCTCGCTCTCTCGCTCTCTTGCTCTCTCACACACACTCATATGCACACACACGCAAACTTTTATGAGCAGTAGCTAAAGATGGAACTCCAGAATCAAAGTAAATTGCCTGAACAACAAACAGTTTACTTTTAACTGCATATGAATTAAAACTTAGTCAGCCAACCACAGGACCCCACATTTTGGAGGAAGGGGTATAATTTACCACAGATTTCTTAACTGGGCTATATATTTCTGGAAGTATTCATATCTGCTATAGGTAGGTTCATTTCCACCTGGTTTGGTCAAGTAGGCTGACCAGATTTTTCATGTCTGTCACTTAGACATGGCTATTAGTCTGGCCAAATTCTTGTTTTCTATTTTTTTTTATTTTTGGAAATCAGGGACCTTAGCGTGATACAGATGAGTACTGATTATTCATTTAAAAGCTAAAACTAAATTCTATTAAGCAACAACTCTATCAGATACTGTGAGGCACTTAGCATAGCTTAACCTCAGGTAATACTCAAATATTTGACACATAAGGAAACCTGTCGATAGTAACTCATGCAGGACCACAGCTAGGTTCAAACCTGTCTGTTAGGGTTTAGGTCTGAATCCATCCTGCCTTTGGGCTCTCTCCACCCCAGGCCCCTGCGGAAATGTTGCATGGCCCCCAAAATGAAAGATGTGGAGCTTTTTACCTTGTTGGCTTCTGCATACATTGAAAAAAGATTCTGTAATTATTCTTTATCATGTCAAATCAAAATTAAGATATACTGATGAAATAGGGGGCTTACTTGATATAAGTAGACTAAAGATAGCTTTAAAATTGCTATTTGGAGGCCTTCGATAGAAGCAAAAGCAGAACATGAATGTGGAATCACCAGGAAAATCCCTCAGGGTTACCAGGACTTTCATTTCCAAACTGTGGATTAGAACCATGGGTTGGTACTGTCATTTTTAACCAGTGGACTGGATGGCACTGTGCTGCTGTTATGGAACGGTGGGCCACAAAGTCACCTGGGAGGCCTCTCCTCGGGCTGGTTTTGCCCTCTGGTATAATCACACCCGAATCATTGCGATGAAATCTCAGACCACTTAGACCTCAGAAATTACAACACTTATTTCTTTGTCACTAATATTCCCCCTACCGCCAACATTTTGGCTTAGGGACTCACCGGCTCACATTGCATGAACTTCTTCAGCCTAGAAATGTTAATTTTTGCCACTTTTCAAATTGATAGATGGTGTTAAACATACAAAGAAACACCACCACCACCACCACCAAGAAACAAAACAAACTAAGAGCAACAATTGCCTCAGAATTTAACTTACTACTCTTAATAATTTACTCTTTACAGATGTTCCATACCCTCTACTTCCTCCCTGTCATATTCTACTACCAACCGTACCTTACTATTTTTTGTGGTTTATCACCTTCTTCTAGGACAGGGTTCAAAACTATGACCCACAGGATGAGTCCGGTCTGCCACCTGTGTTTGGACTACTGACAAACAAAGAATGATTTTCACATTTTTATTTTATTTTTTACTTATCTGAGGATATGTTTATTGATTTTAGCAAGAGAGGAAGGGAAGCAGAGAGAGAACGGGAGGGAAAAACATCTATGTGAGAGAGAAATTTTGATTGGTTGCCTCCTGTAAGCACCCTGACTAGGGATCGAACCCACAACCTTTTAGTGTGTGGTACAATGCTCCAACCAACTGAGCAACCTGGCCAGGGCCACATTTTTAAATATAAAAGTAAAATTGAAAAAAATATATATCAGCCTTTTGGTGAGAACAGTTAGTTGCCCAGTGTTTGCTCTTGGCCCTGACAGTCTGCAATGTACTCACTCTTGGGCCCAGCGCGGAAATGGTTTCTGACCCCTGTTCTAGGAGACAGTCAAGAGGTCAATGACATAAAACTTGCCATCTTGGCTCCTGCTTAGCTGCTCTGGTGATGATGTGTTGAGGGAGATGATTGAAATAAAGGCTTGAAAATGAAATTTAGGGTTTATTTTTCCCTCCTTGGATTTTAATTATCCACCTTACTTTCTCCTCTTTGGAAAATAATCTAATTTGGATGAGTCCCAGCTGTGTTAATGGTGCAGCTGTCCAATATTTATATGAACTTTTTAAAATATCTTCTGAGGAAAAACTTTCGCCTAATTAGTCATTTGATTAAAAAGGTCCCTGCAGCCTGGGCAGACTGTGGCCTGTTGCTTCCCTGTGCCATAAGGGTGACAGGAGACCGGTCCGCTCAAGTGGATGGGCTTGCAGCTGTGAAGCATCAGCTCTGTGCGAAATCTGTGCCAGGGATGCAGGATGCAGGGATCAGACCTTTGCCCTACACATGTATATGAGTCTCAGGGGGACACTTGGGAACAACTAATCAGCGTTGGCCCAGAGACCATTGCCTGGACCAGAATGAATGAAACTGATACACTAGGAAGTTTTTATTGTGTAGCCTTAACATTAGCTAGCTCTGCTTCATAGGTTTATGAAGGCTTTTATTTAAAGATTTCGTTAAAACTTTTTTTCATATTAGAAGAGTAATAGATATTTAAAACAAAAAAACTGTTAAACTACATGAGAAGCAAAATGAAAAATATTTAATAACATCTGTAATCTAATTAACAAGAGATATTGACATTAATTGGCTTGTTGGTGTTTGTCCCTCCTGCCTTTTCTTGGTATAAATATGCACATATAAGATCATAATATATACATACTTATATATAGCTTGTTTTCATACATAATAAGTTTTTCCTTTGTGTTATTAAATCTTCTATAATATCATTTTTATGATAATATGTTTGTACTTGCATACAGTTGAAGACTAATTTGTTTAATCAATCTATTAATATTAAATGTTTATTTAATTCTGCTTTTTAAAAAATATATAAATAATATATGAGGTGTATCCTTATCTGTAGGACTTTGTTGCATATCAGTGACTATTTTCTTAGGGTAAATTTCCAGAAGTAAAATTTCTGGGTCAGGAGCCATACCCAGCTTTAAATGAACACTTTCGATACCTAGTGCCAAATTGCTGTCCCCCAGAATTTACGGAAAAGTAGTACAAGTTTGCTACTCTACTAGCAATCCATTTTGTCCCCCAAACTAAAGATTGAGTCTTTGACAGAATTCTATCCCAGGAAGTTTGCTACATGAGCAATCATGTATGTATACCATATGATGGGGGGCCCAAAAGACCCCAGAATTTATTTCTAAAAAATGGTATATTCCTACACATTTAAACTTCAGTCACCTTCAAAGTACTCTCCATAAATACACTTATGGAAACTTTTTTCTACTCTTCAAAACAGTTTTTGAACTTGTCGATTTTGATGACTTTTAGTGCTTATGCTGTTTTTTGTTTCACTTCTTCCACATTGGCAAAGCGTTTCCCTTTGAGGACTTTTTTCATCTGGTGAAACAAAAAAAATAGTCTCCCAGGACAAGATTGGCTGAATAGGGAGGATGGGGCATGGGGGTCATGCCATTTTTGGTCAAAAATTGCTGAACACTCAGTTCAGTGTGGGCAGATGCACTTGTAAATCACCCATCATGAAATGGGCAAATATGTAGAGTCTTCCAAAAAAAAGTCACTGAAGCCCAACTCAGCCTCTCACAACAACACCAGCTGGTACACTGATACAGATGGATTCTTAGAATACTCACCTAGCCAGAGAAGCTTGTACTGTAAGGGGCCTGCCCTTAGAAGACAATTCTGGGGTTTTTTGGGTCCCCCCTTATATGTATGAATATATAATGTACATGTGATTCAATGATGTTTTAAAAATCATCTCTAACATCTTATACCAAAGAAAAGCTGTTTCTTGCAACTTAAGGTTAGTTGTAGGTAATGTCAAATTTATTGTTTTGTTTTGTTTTAGTTAGGGATTAATTCTGATGGTGGACCGAGGGACCAATGAAAAATATCTTGAGACTTGGATTCAAAACCAGAGGTGAATTCCAGTTTGGCTGGCTAACTTGAACCCAGGTGCCCTCAGCTAGGAATGGTGAACTTGAATTTTTCTGAAGAAGAGAGCTTGTATATTTTTTAAATGTACACAGAATCTTACATTAGTCAAGGGGGATTTAAACAACCCTCCCGTACTTCCCTCCCAGGTGGGGACTCGTTCACTGGGCTCATCCAGGCACGTGGGCCCTCATGGCGCCCTGTTTTCTCTCGCAGGACCTGCAAGCCCAGGACCGAGCTCACCGCATTGGCCAACAGAACGAGGTTCGTGTGCTGAGACTCTGCACCGTGAACAGCGTGGAGGAAAAGATCCTGGCAGCCGCCAAGTACAAGCTGAATGTGGATCAGAAGGTGATCCAGGCGGGCATGTTTGATCAGAAGTCTTCGAGCCATGAGCGCAGGGCATTCCTGCAGGCCATCTTGGAGCATGAAGAGGAAAATGAGGTATTCCAGAAAGCCAACTTTACGAAATCAAAAAGTGACCTTTTGTCTCAGAAGACTAAGAGTAACCTCTTTGTTCTTTAAAGAACTTCCTAGGCTAGCGTTAATTAAAATGAGTAAATTAGCTGCTATCTTACATCCCCAGTGCAGAAAGCCTCTGAAAGTTTTCCAAAAGAGTGTCTTAAAAGCAGTTGCTATGGGGACCTCGAGGCTTGGCCAGTAGATGCTTTGCTTCCTTCGTTTCCCCGGGGAGGTGTAGCCAGCATGCTTTGTTGTGCTGTAAATGCTGCGCTCTCTGGGGCAGATGCAGAGACTGCAGAAAGGCCACTCTCAGGGGCAGTCAGCTACATGGGACCAGACAGAGCTGGGAGGGGCCCTCCTGGCCTTTTCCCTCCGCCATTCCCAAGAGCCCGTGTCTCTTCCTTTTGATCAGAGATCACAGCACTTCAGTACGTTTGTAGGGCATGACTTCACACACTTGTGAAGCTAGCACCTGACTTGATTTAGGTAGGATGCCGGGTAGCCTGGAGCTTTGCAACCTTTCAAGGCCGCAGGTAAAAGTTACTCTCTCCCAGTCCTGAGGGGAGCTGCCAGGTAGAGCCAGGAGTGGAATCGGATGCCACTTGCCTCTCTGTGAGCAGCCTGCTGGGGCTCCACACCCCTGCCAAGCTATCAGTGTGTCAGACACGTGTTACCACTATCGGGGTGGCTTGTGCCTGATGTGAAGACATTTGCGGACACTGACAGACAGCAGTCAAGGGCTCTGGTCCTGAGTATCTGAGGCAACATGGGCTGCCACCTCTGTGGTTGACAGGCCATGAATTACTAGGGCACAAAAAGCCAGGAAGATGTATTGCCCATTTCCCATTGAGTTTGTTCTCCATGAAGGTCAGGCCACTGCAGCCAGGCTTCTTGCCAGTTTGCAAGGAAATCTTTTCATCTTGGGCACAGGGGAGGTCCAAGCCCCCATGTATAGGCAATGGAAGGCTAGTGTGGTTCTGAGGAATAGGGTGAGCAAATCAGGACATCCCTTCTCCAGAGGAAACATGGGCCGGACTCCGTGGGCTGTGCGGTCTCAGCCCTCCCTCACTCATCTGAGTCTGTGTCAGATAAAATGGAATATTCAGACAGATCGACTTTAATCAATCTAAAGATAAACCAGAGTAGACGATTTTTCACAGTATCGGTTTTGTACTGCATTGAATTGCATTCATTTTAGCACAGTACATAAAGTGTCGTCTTGGGAACCGACAGCCATCTCATGTAAGCTGTTAGTACACTCGCACTCTTTCTAGATCAAATTGCCTCTTTTTAAGAAATTGGATTTTTAAAGTTTTGGGTTTTCCTCTCTTTTCCCCCTGCTGACACACTAAAATTCCCCATTTGGTTTTTAACAAGCTCGCTCAGCATGTGATAAAAATAATTTTGTGCATTTAAGTTCTGGAGGATATGCCTAACTTTCAGAGTCATTGTTCTAAGGGTGTGGAGGTCACAGCACAACATTTCTGAAACTTCGTGAGCTTTCGGCTGCTGAGGAATCTGCAGAGAGATAATATTCCTTGGTCTAACATGATATAAAATGAAAATGGTAACCCTTAAATAATTGCTTTTTCTACTTCATTGCAATTATTTTAATTAAGTGTATACACTTAATTAAAGTAGTATATTTATTATAATATATTAATTGCACTTTAGTTTCGTAGGGGTTTGTTATTGAATTATCACAGTCACAAATCTCACTGTTAGCATAATCATGCCACTGAAATACACTGATTAAATATATTTTAAAGGCTATATATTTGCCATGGATATGATTTTTATGGTCTTGCTCTCTACTTTGTCCCACAAGTTTCACTTGCTCGTGTTTTTTGTAAGGCTTTGCAAATGAGCATGTATATTTGGGATAATGTTAATGGAGTCAAAAGAATTCACATTAGGCACTCTTTCCTGAGGCTTTCCTCAGGTAAATCTTACACCTTCTCTGTGATGTAAATGTCACATGCATTTCACAGATGAGGTCATTGAGGCGGAGATACATTGAGTAATTTGTTTTAAAAGTAAGGGAATCAAGCCACCCAAGAGAACCGGTATTTCTCAGGGTCCACCACGCGTCCTCCCTGAACAGATTTTGCTACAGGAAGATGTTCGAATAACTTGGTAAATACTAATGGCACCCAGCGACCCTTCTCTTTTCTTTCTGGCTGGAGAAACAGGACCCCTGGGGCCTGGAGGACAGATTCCCCTCACCCATTTGTACCTCACTCCTCCAATTATCCAACCTTTCTGCTAAAGCCTGTTAAATCATTCTGTTTCTTATCCCCAGGAAGAAGATGAAGTACCAGACGATGAGACTCTGAATCAAATGATCGCTCGACGAGAAGAAGAATTTGATCTTTTTATGGTAATATTTTAGAAAACCCTGGAAACAAATGATTTATTCCTCTACCCCTTTTTCTGTGCACACAAGCTATCCGGGGCCTGTAAGCCCTGGCAGAGTTGCATTTTGCAAAGCCTTTGCCTCTCCTTCAGTTCAGAGGCTGCGCGCTGGCTGGATTTAGCCTGTAGACATGTTTTGTTTGGCCCACTCAGTGCTTTTTAAAATTTTGAACTTGTTGCCAACACAAAAGGAATCCTGATTTCTGGCTTCTCTTTAAAAAACAAAAAAAAAAGAGTGGGCAATGCCAGGCCCACATCTTACATGGAAACAGTTGACGGGAAAAGAGTAGGAGCTGTACCTCTGGACGGGCAATGTGGACTACAGTTTACCCCCCACCCCACCCCAGCCCCTCCCCGCCCCAAGGTCATTACTAACCTGGGGGGCCAGCCTCATTCAGGAAACCTGCCCTCTTCCTAGGGCAGGGTTTACAACCCTTCCCTAGCTGTCTCCTTACTGGACCGAATCAAACTTGCTCTCTGTGGGAGGGGGTGCGCAGTGGCTAAAACCACAAGGTTGTGCCTCTGACTGTGGAAGAGAGCCTGCTTATGCAAACAGGAACCTTCCAGATGCATGTCAAGGTGGAGCCTTCATTTAAAGATCAAAATTGGCTGGATTTTACTGGTACAAAGTAGATATAAAAAGAACCTTGACATTTGAGGTTTGAATGGCCATGGTTTCAACCTTGACGTTTCATGATACACAGTCATCTGTAATTTTGCTGACACCCGGTTTTGATTTATGTGTGTGGCCTGCCACAAGATCAGCATCTTCCCCCTTGGCCAGTGAGGGAGGCTCTCAGAAGTCATCTTTTATTGCATTCTAAGGTATTTTCTATAGCAATTTTATTTGCTTCTGTATCCCCAGTGCTCAAAACAGCACATGGTAGTGGCTTGATAAATATTTATTGAATAAGTGGTGGCATTTGCAAAATTTCAGGCCTTGGGAAGACCTGGATCAGGTCTTCCTGATGGATCAGGATGTGCAAAGTCACGAGAATGCCTCCAGCACCTTCAATCTTTATAGCATTTAGCCTGAGTGTGGAGTGAGTGAATAAATATAAACGGTAACTGTGGCGTTTGAGAAGTCCCAAACTTGAATACCCTCAGGTCTCAGACAGGTAATTTGGCTAAGCAAAGCAAGTGCACGGGGTGGGTGGATGGTGGTGAACTGGATCTGCTTTGTCTAAGGGCACAGAGCTGCAAATCCAACGTAGCTAGAAATTCCAACTTTTCAAGAGACGCTGGAAATCTGGGCTGTTATATGCAATCTCTGGGTTTCAAAATGTTTGCAACTAAATTTAATTTTGTATTATTATACAGCACTGTAGGCCAAACAAAACAGGACCGTGGGCCAAATATGACCCATAGGGTTTGCAGTCCTCGCCTTGTTAGCCTAGACAGTCTGAGAGGGGAATTCCAGCTGCGCGGAGACTCAGGCTATTCTGTGATTTGGTGATTTTTGTCTAGGGAACAATGATTATGTCCACGCATAATGATTCAAGATAAAAGGCATTTGATTCTTTCTCAGGAAACTTTTAGGTAGCCATGGGAATAACTCCTAAACTGGGGCATACACATTGTCCCCCGTTTAAGTGAACCACCCTAGCCAGGTTAGGACCTTTTGGAAGGAAATGACACAAAAAAAGATTTTCACAGCTTGGTCACTGTGGGGTGCTCATAAAACCTACGTTTGTTAACTGGTATTGCTGGTCACCACCCTTAACGGATGATAGCCCCTGTTTAGGAAGATTAGAGATGCACACAGAAAACAGACGTGTCTCCGCTTCTGGAGGAACTTACTACAATGTAGGTTACTGGGGACACTGAGGTTAGGGGCTCTCCGCTTGCCATTGGCAATGGCTCAGCACCACTGCAGCCTCACTTGCTCTTGCGACCCTGGAGTGGATACGCAGCCTGGGATTATACAAATTAGATTAGGCCCAGAAATGGATTTCCATCAGCAGCCCTGAAATAAGGGGAAAAGAGTACTTCTCTTTTCTTACTTTTGGGCTGGGCATTTATAGAAATTGAAAACTTTGGGGAAAAAAAATAAAGGAATGTCTGGCCAGGGCACAACTTTCTTTTCATTTGGGAATATTTTATCATGCAAAGAACAGGCTTGGAACTGGTGAAGCTGGTTAAGGAACACTTTTTATAGGTATTTTGATTTTGTGAATGTTCTGCTTGTTTCTTAAAGGTTGACTTCTCATTTTTGCATTATACATGTTTTCGATTTCGTTTGGTTTGGTTTGATTTTTTATTCTTTTCATTAAATTTATTGGGATTACATTGGTTAATAATATTCTGTAAGTTTCAGGTGTACAACATCATAATACAACATCTGAATATTCATTCCATTGAGTGTTTTTCAAAATCTCCTAATCAGCTAGCTGCTTTTGGCCAATTCACTGTTCATTAGCACCTCCACCAGGGGGCAGGAAATCAAGTTTGAATTGTTGCCAGTGAAACAAGAGCGGAATGTGAGCTGGATTTGGATTTCAATATTTAAACTTTATCCATTATTAGGAGTTAGTTCTCATTAAAATGAATACAAACTTTTTTGATTTTGTGTCATAGATATTATAGTTAAGTAACATACATTAAGCAGATGGTCTCTTTAAAATAAAACCTTTCTCTTGAAATGTTTCTTGTTTTCTTTTAAAAATGTGACTTCAGAAAAAGTTCTTTCTCATACTGATTGCCTATGAATTTTACCTAAAAAAATCTTTGACAGGTTAAGATACATATCTGAAACATTTCACTAATATATAAACACTAAGCTTTTAGTTGCTATGTTCCCTACAAAGGCAAGAAGAATATTTGAAAAATATTTGTACTTGTTAGCATAAAGTTTATAGTTGGCTTTTATGACAAACATGCCTTCTGCATAATCAATTAGACTTACTTGAAATCAACTTCAGATTTCATACTGGTATTCTGACAGTAGTAATCTCTGGGAAGCTGATTAAAAACTGCATCAACCCTACCTAAAAGAAAAAAAAAAGCAAGTGTAATTTTTTTCTTTGATCAGCAAAGATTGATTCTCTTGATTGTGGACAAATACATGGCATGTCATTTTACAGGTCTTGGTATATAGGGAATGGTAGTAGCCTAACAAAAAATTGAAGTGGCAATATTTTGTCATCTCATTGTAGCACATTAACCAAAAAAAAACTTGGGTTTTTTTTTTTTTTTTGTAAATTAGCTATCTAATAACTATTAAGAGATTACCTCAGGAGGCCCCTCTTTAGAGTGTTCTTTATCAAGGCATCCTCTGTGTGCTAACTAAGGTTTGGAGGGTCCCATCTCTGATACGAGAGCATCAGCAGGCAGGATTAAGAAGAGCCTCTCCTGCAAACTGTAGCACATGGCAGAACTGGACAACTGCATTTACCTACCAACGGGACTCCACTGTGCCCTGAGCCTGCCCATTTTGGGAATAAAATGATTTCCAAAGATGTATAAGCATAGTTTAAGGGACTTTGAATATTAACTTTAAAATAGATTCTAGAGTTCAAATTCAGATTTGAATAGAAATTTTATTTACATTCTGTTACCAGTTTTAGCTCTTAAGGAAAAATTATATGGAACCAAAGGAAGAAAGAGGGAAAAGGTAAATCATTTAATGGTTAATGGTCTACTCAGTTGTAGAAATAGCACAACAGCTAGTGATATATATATATATAACTAATGTATGTTGCAATTCAGTGGAAGTTTTATTTGCTTCTTTTAGCTATCAAATTGTCTGTTATAAGTTAAAGCCATGCACGTGGCACTTAATTTATTTGCAAGTGTACAGGGCATGGGGAAATAGAAATTTTGAAGGCTATGAAAGAATACTAAAGGGAGCCATTTTACTAATAACATGATCAGTTGAGAGGAGATTACCTCTGAGGTCTGTCTCTCTGCGGTATAATATTTTAAAAGCTAGTGAATTGAGGGATATCTCTCTCACATAACCCATGGTGTACTGAAAATTCAGTATGTGCATGGCCGACAGACTAATCAGACTGTTCATGTGCCCACATGTCCGAGTGCAGCTGAGGGTGGTGGCTACTTGAGTTGCTGATTTATTTCCTGGTTGTTTAGTCAAAGGTATGAATCCTGTATAGTAAAAAAAGGGAATTTTCTTAATAAACTTTTATTTTTATATGCTTGAAGAATATATTTATGCCAGGGCAGCAATGAATTGTATTGCCAGGATTGATATTTTAAAAATACATCCCCAGTTTGAATTTTGTCACTGTTACTTAAGGGGAAGTTTTGCACACAGATAGACTAGGAAAAATAATTTTTAAAGATTATTTTTTAAATACATACATAAATTTCAGCAATGTATACAGAGAAAGGGAGGAGACTTGGCTTTGCAGATTCTCTGCCTGGACACTGTTTAGGAATGGCCTAGAACATCCAGAAGACAGAGTCTCCATGGAAGAAGCTGAAAGGGACCCTACAGCTATAGGGGGCAACTTGTAAAAGTTCTTTATTTTTTTAAATTAATTTTTAGGGAGAGAAAGAGAGAGAAACATTAATTTGTTATTCCACTTATTTATGCATCCCCTTGTTGATTCTGGTATGTGCCCTGACCTGGGATTGAACCCTCAACCTTGGCGTATCAGAACGATGCTTTAACCAACTGAGCTACCTGGGCAGGGCATGACTTGTGAAAATTTTACGTGCTCTAAAGGCTGTACTGTACAGAATCCCCTTTCCCATTAATGAAACTTATGTTCATATCTCCAGCGTATGGACATGGATCGCAGGAGGGAGGATGCCCGGAACCCAAAGCGCAAGCCTCGCTTGATGGAGGAAGATGAGCTGCCCTCCTGGATTATTAAAGATGATGCTGAAGTAGAAAGGCTTACATGTGAAGAAGAGGAGGAGAAAATATTTGGTAGAGGGTCTCGCCAGCGCCGGGATGTGGACTACAGCGATGCCCTCACTGAGAAGCAGTGGCTGCGGGTAGGTGTGGCTTTCTTAACTGTCCTTGACAGGTGCATTTCTTGTTGGCTTGGAAAAATCAGGCACCTAAAGCTGGAATTCTTTGAGGGGCACAAGTTGCCAGTAAAAGGGGAGATGGCTGTTGAACATGCGTAAAGTCTTTCTGCTATTGCTGTAGAATCATTCTACATTTCAAGTCAGTACCTTGAAATATAATGAAGAATTTTTGCTAGAACAGAGTTGGCCATTGGAAGCACAGGATTATTAGAGCTATGAGACCCACTAATGGTTTATGACCAATTTCCTGGTCATGCCTCACTCTCTTGGAGTTAGAATCAAAATGTGGAAAGGGGCCTTAGGGATCTTTTTAAGTGGTCCCTCTTATTTCGTGGTCTTTAATTGGAGATTTACTTCTCCAAGGCCTACAGAGATGGTTGGGGACAGGCATCTGCCCTCTAACTGCATTGTCATTCCGTTAGAGCTGGCTGTTGCCTGTGTACTCTCTCGGTTTACAGACAAAGCAGTTGAGGCCCAGAGAGGTTTAGTGACTGTGCATGATCACACAGCTGGCTGGAAATAACGGAATCAGTGATTGAAAATAAATAGAAACAGAGTCCATTCCGTCGCATTTGCGTGTTCGCTTTCATTTTAATCTGATCTGTCCATCTCCAACGCAGACTGAGGCCTGGGACTCAGGTCGCTGATGCTTAGAAATGTTTTTCTTCAGTTTGGCTTTAGTTTAGATTTTTTTCTCCCGTTTTGGAAAATGTTGATTTCTTATTCTGACTGAGGAATGAAGTCTCAGAAGTTTCCCTGGGGAGCACAGAAATATCAAAAAGCTCCTAGAGCCACATGTGTGGATGCCGAGGCCAGCGTGTATCTTCCGTTTGAAGGTTTGGCCCTACTTTCCCTCAGTGGGAGCCGACTGGGTACCTGCACAGACAGAGCAATCTGGGACAGGCATTCCAGGCAGGGCCAGTAAATGCATGCTGCACAAAGGGACGCAGTTGGGTGAAAACCAAACAAAATAGAGGCTGTTACGAGTTGTTCATTTTGTCAAAAGGGGATACATTTTCCAAGGTTGGTAGAACAAGGCTTTTAGGACCCAGGTCGGAAGTAGGTAGGTGGGCAGAAAGGTGATGAGAGGTGTTTTGAGATTGGATGTCAATGGTAGACAAGTCTTGGCACCACTTGAGGCATGAGTTACTCAGGATGTGGTTATGATGAGAGAGATGTGCTCTAAATTTCAAAAAGATTGCAGTCTGGCAATCTGAAAAGAGAGACTCAGAAAGCATTGCTTATGTTTATGGTTGAACAATGGCAATGAAGTGTAACTTTCGTGTGATTGTTTTACTGTTGTATCTAAATATTCCAGTGGCCTCAGAATAAGGTTTTACAGATTTCTTTTGTCTCACTATTGTGATGTTGATTCATTCTGTGATATAAAGAGATTTGTGTTTGCTTAATAATCATTTCTGAGCTCAGAAAAATCTATTCCCCCTCTCTTTTATTTAAGCAATAATTTAAGTGCCTGGAGCACTATTACAGGGTAGGAGACAATAATCTAGGCCAGGATTTTAAAGTTAATCTTTATATGTATAATCTCCAGATATTACAAGCAAAACAACCTTGTCTGTTGGGTAAGAATGTAGCTGAACTTTTTATTTATTTATTTTTTAATAATCCTTGGAAACCCTGGCACGGTAGCTCAGTTGGTTGGAGCATCATCCCATAAATACAAAGGTCCCACCCAGTTCAATTCCTGGTCAGGACACATACCTAGGTCAAGGGGTCGGTCCCCAGTCTGGGCAACCAAGCAGTGTTTCTCTCTCACATTGATGTTTCTCTCCCCCTCTTTCTCCTCGCTTCTCCTCTCTCTAAAATCAATAAGCATGTCCTCGGTTTAAGGATTAAAAAAAATCATTGGAAAATGCTCTTAAGAAAAATAACATTATGAATCTTAGAAAGTTTACAGGTTTAGAATACCTCATGTTTTTCTTTTTCATTCAGTTTCTATCCCTAATGATTAGCACAGCGCTTAGCTGTAGTAGAGATTCAATGAATGTTTGTGAAAATAAATTATAACCTTATAAGAGGAAAGTGGAAAATTACTAATTTATTCATAATGTTATGATGTCATTTCTCTTTCTGGCGTGTTTAGTAGACCCCTTTTATCAGTAACATAACCCATCTAAACATGGAAAACCAGTTTGTTTTCCAAAACTACACTGTGAAACTGATGTTCCTAATTTCCAACCTAAGGTGCACTGCGAGATACTGAGTCACCCGAGAAGGACAAGGCGGTAACTGTTCTTGGTGCAGCTTTAGTATGATAACGTCTTCTGGAATCCAGGCTTTCGAGAACTGGATGTCCATTTTTGGTATGAGCTAGTGACTTGCTGTTAACCAGGAATGATGCAGGGTGTCCATGGTCTAAGTGTTTAAAATAGAGGTTTACTGTCATTTGTTTTCTTGCTCACCAGTGGTGATCCTGCTTAATATCAGCCTATTTAGCGTTTCTGATAATAAAATGATATTCAAGTGGTTCTCATGGGCCTGCACGTGAAGAGATGTTCTTGACGTTCCCAGGACTGAACACGCTGAGAGGACTCAGCCAACATGGCCCTGAAAGGGAATCTGGCAAGGGCTGCCATGTAAGAAATGCTGTAACAGGGCCACAATAATTCTTCTCTTTCCTGGCAACGTTGTACAAATCCTGCTTGGCAGAGGCATCGAAGATACGTAGAATCCCAGAGTTGGAAGGCAGCTGAATGGAGCAGCCACCCGTCCTGTGCTGAAATCACATTGTCTGCGGAGCCCATGCCAAGAGACAGGCCGGCCCTGAAGGGAGCACTCTGCCTTCTTGTCTGCATAGCCCCTCCAGATGGTGGTCAGCCCTGACCGTCAGTCCCTCCTCCCTGTGAACGGAATCCTCTTTCCCTGTAGCTGCCCCTCCCAGGCCTGGATTCTATTCTCTGGGGTGAACAGAACAATATTTTCTCTCATTTTAGCATCACACCCGATTGGATAAAATGTTTGAGCACTCATATTCAGTCTGGAATGAACTTTCTACCCTCCTCTTTCTTTTGAACTTTGCTCATCTTTCAAGGCCCCGCTCAGTTGGCACTGCTGCTGTGATGCCTTCACAAGTAGATATTGGCTGTACTTTCCACTGTGTTTGAGTATTTCCTTCCTTTCCTCTGTCACAGCTCAAATCCATTCTCCTAGTTTTCTTAGTACTTGCTGACAATGCCTGGTTTCCTGATTAGTTGATAAACTGTCTCTTATTAGAACTTAGCTCTTCTGTGTGCAAACCGCAAGTGCCCACTGATTGCCCCATTGAAATTGCACTGATTGATGTATAAGACTATAGCCTAGGAGGATGTTCACTGCTACAAACGATGAACTTAAACATGTGCTATTTGTGGGCCTATTAAAAAAAAAAAATAAGTAGAATTCTATTTCTCACGCAGAAGTCCATGGTAGGCATTCCTGGTCGTGGGGGAACAGCTGTCCTCCATGTGCCCAGCCCAGGATGACAGAGCCCCTGCCAGCTCAGACATGCCCATCCCAGGGAACCGGAGGTGGGGAAGACAGCTTGGAGTGGTGGGTGTGGCGTTATAATGGGCTCAGTCTGAAGGCCCCATATTACTTCTGCTCGCATCCCATTGACCAGAACTCAGCCCTGTGGCCACCCAGCTGGGAGGAACACAGGGCACTGTAATCTGGCTGTGAGCCCAGCTACATGAGATTTTGGGGACTAGGTTAGCAGTCTCTGCCTCAGAACACTTAGGTTAAATTTAAGTGATGTGATATGGCCACTTCCTTTAAAAACTTCATTATGGTTTCATCACAGACAGGTTTTATTTTATAATCATAGCATGCTAAAAATTCCCACAGTATCCTTAAGACAATCTGTTTAGTTGGAAGATTTTAACATTTTTTTAATGTATTTGTAATGTTTTAAATGAGAAGGATCACAATTTCCAACACAGCTCAGTTAGAAAGAAGAGAGAAAAGAAGGATTTTAGATTTTAAAGTCCCTGTTTCCATTGAGGAAACTTCAATTTCTCTGGTGTTAGCCATTCTCAAGTTAACTTCATCTTTTTGGGGTAGTCAATTGGACATTCCTGTTCACTGTGGGCTGTTTTCTCTTCTGGTACCTGTTGCATCCTCCTTCCCAGGATGGCTTCTGAATAAAGGTGGAAGCTGGCCGGGGATGCACCTGGAGTTGCCTCATTAGCATAACAAAGACAGCTCTTACTCCGGAAATTCCAAGGGTTTTAGAAACTCCATTGCTAGGAACCCAGGACAAAGGCCAGATCAAATCTTTTCTACCTAGGGTTAGCAATCTCCTCAGGCCTGACCTCCTACCTCTCTCTACTCCCTTTCCCTCCAAGGAGGCTCTCCACTCTGCCTGCCTGTCTATAGCATCTTCCCACACTGTCATCAGGCCAGAGTGCTCTGCACCTTGGCTTCTAGTGGGAGTCTGGGGATCCCAATCCTCCAGACTCAGCTCTTGATTGGAAAAAGCCTTTGCAACTGAGGAAGCTCTCTGTCAGCAAGGCTGGATCCAGACTGCTGCTGATGCTGGGCGCACACATCCTGTTTTGGAAGTCAGTCTTCTTTTGGTGTTTGCATACCAACTTTACCTAATCCCCTTCAAGGCTGTGTGTTGCTCTGCAGAACAGGGAGTGGGCTCTTTTGAAAGTACGGAGGAGAATATTAATGTGGTTTTCAAAATATTACATTTGGTACCATTTTGTAGCTTTCCCGTGGTATACCCGGTGATGACAGTGCTAAGTTATATAGAATGTGTGTCTGTTGTACTTGCGCACACACAAAAATTGTCTCGTGTCCATAATGTCTTGGGAAAATATCTTTGTTTCTTTATGTGCGAGAGCGGGCATTTCATGAACCTAAATTGGCAGATATCTTATGAGTCCAGCAGGCCAGGGTTTTTTCAGTTTAACTTTAACCACGTGTGCGCAAACTGTGATGTTGCTAGAATTGTAATCATTATTGAAACGGGCTCCTTAAAATTGGGGTGACTTGGAAGCCAAAAAGTGGGCTGAGGGCGTATTCTGGAATGTCTGTTTTTTCTGTTCTTCCTGTTCCTTTGGTCCTTCTGCCAACTTCAGAATCCTCCCCTTCCTAAAAACACGTAGTGACATCCTGGATTTTATTTAATTTTGAGTGAGTGATTTGTGCCCTCCAGCACTTAAAGATAATTGGAATGCAATCTGAATTATGTGCTCTGTATAATATTTAATTGCCAGCCTGATGGAGGGAGTGAACTTGTTCCAGAGTATGCTTTTGTCTCACAGTGGATCTGATGTCTGGAAGCTGTCGTGTGGGAAGCCCTTCTTTGTTGCTGGTGTCTGTGTGGTCCTTACGGCTGAGTGTGAGGATGCTGCTTTTGGTGATGTACAGTGGGCCCCAAGTCATGTTATATAAATGATGATCGTAAAATTCCCTTGGATCTTTAAATCTGGTGATAGATAGGGATTAAGTTTAGAAGCCGTAGGATTTCGAGAAGGACCTCGAGGAAAGGCAACGCAGGAAACCTTCCTCTTCCTCCACCAGTCTGTCACCAGAATAAGCGCTTGAGCATCCCACGATTTATGTGCCAGAATGGGGTCCCCATAGTCATGTCCACTGACCACTAAAAGGACTTTTGAGGTTCCCCTTTCCCAAAACTCAAAGTGGAGAAAACAAAGTAAGACACTCTTAAACCATAAAATAGTAGGGGAATAATAAGTGACACTTCTCAATGGAATTTAGTGTGTGCCCTAAAAAGCCACATAATACCAGGGTGCAGATACAGGAGAAGATTCTTTCGTCGGCATTCCATCTCAACCAACCCATGCTAAACTCCAGGCTGAGAAATGCATGCCGAGTTAGTCACAAAGAACTGGAAACAGCATGCAGAAACTTTAAAACCATTGGGATTTTAAACAAAATATTTGAAATTATGTTGAAATATGCAATGAGACATAACAAATATTTTCTTAGTATATAAAGAGGGTTTCTCTCTCTCTAGAAATCCTTGCGACAATGTTCCCCGTTTGGGCTGGATTAAATCTGATCCAGCCTGAAATCAGAGACCAGGGCTAGGCACTGTGAGTGAGCATCAGTGTGCCCATGGGCTGGAAGAAAATATAATCGATATAGACAAATAATTTATAAGATATATATATAATAAAAATAATAACAAAATATTTCTCCTACAATTTTATTTTGAATTCTTTATCTAAAGCATAATATGCATAATGCCAAAGAGTTTGATGCTTCTCTGTTTTGTCACTTTAAATCATCTTTCCTTGATTTTTACATAAGATTTTTAAATTGTTGGGGGTATTTGTTGTTTGGGGGCTTTCTTTCTTTCTTTCTTTCTTTTTCTTTCTTTCTTTTAGCTTTTAAAATTGGGCCATCGGGTTTATCGGGGCAGCATTTCTATCAAGCTGCATTTCCGTTTTTATACACAAGGGAGAGCTAAGGTCCTAGTAATGGATTTGGGTTTTGCCAAATTCCAGGTTCTTCGGTACTTCAGAAAGGATGTACTGAACTAATTAATCCAGTAAGAATTGTGAATCATTTGGGGAAATATTTGACAATAGCAAATGAATTTTTATAACTTTCTACAATTTTTATTTTATTCTTAAATTTATTGGCTAGATTGCACTCACAGCAATTGAACCTTAATGCATACCCTTACATCAAAATTCAAGATGATAAATTCAATAGAAGAAATAGTCCTCAGAGGGCCAACTAAAATATGTATTAAAGGTTGAGAAGTGAGGTCTTGTTTTAATTGATTTTTTAAAATCTGTGATGCCTTGATAATTTGGTCTCAAATTTTGTCCTTTCAAAACAGGAATCAAGCTTTGAAACCTAACTCAGTCATTAAAAGTAACCCAGGGAGCCCTGAGTGGTGTGACGCAGTGGGTTTCACGTCATCTTGTAAAGCTAAAGGTCACTGGTTCGAATCCTGGTCAGGGAACACGCCCGGGTTAGGGGTGTGCAAGAGGCAACCAATGTATGTTTCTCTCGCACATCGATGTTTCTCTCCCTCTTTCTACCTCCCTTCTCCTCTCTCTAAAGATAAATAAATAAAATGTTTAGAAATAAACAATAGATGATAGGAAAAGAAGAAAAATGATATTTCTGTTTTGTGTCTTGAATGAAAGGTTTGGAGTAATGGGGAGAGATAAAAGGGTGGATAAAGAGGCCCCTGTTCTTGCTCATTAGTGGAAGTGAGGGGGATGAAATGTTCACTTGCTGAATATGTTATTGGATGAGCCCACAGGCTTTTTCACCTCAAGCCCACCGACCAATACTAATCCCTGAGCTCTCAACTCTATCTACGCTGGTTTGCTGGTTTGCTACTTTGTGCCCTATGCCTGCATAACACCCCTGGGGCCCCTAGTCAGGAACCTGGCTTGCCTGCGGGTCCTGGCCCAGCTGCTGGCTAAGTGTGTGATCTTCGATGGGTCTCTGACCCTCCTGCGTTGAGTTGTATTGACTTTGATTTGCAGGGTCTCTTCCACCTACCTAAAGACAACCTCCAAATCCCATGAAGCGGCCTTTACTTTTACTTTCCACTATGGTTTTAATAATGGTCATCTCCTGCTTTCTTATCAGTGGGTCCATTCTTCCAGACTGTTTAAAAGCAAATTCAATTCAATGCCCATTTATTGAACATCAGTAGATTGAGCCACACACTGTGCTTGGACTGGGGAAAGCAGTGTTAATTGTCAAGTTTTTATTCCTTACCATTGTGGCTGGCCCACCTTATTAGTACAATTAAGAGACATATTTGAGAGATGCTATTAGAGGTGATATTGCACACTTAGCCAACTGAAGAGCTTGTCAAGAGCAGGTCTTCAAGTGTACACAGATGGGAATTAATAGAGATTAAAATAGATTGTGAGATGCTCTAACTTGGAGGGCTTTTAACTGTTCAGGAAATCAGCAGAGTTTAAACATTATGTTTCCTACTTCATGGTACAGTTTCAGTGGCATGCTTGTGTGGAAGCATTATTTATGATTTTCCCTCCCTTATACCCAGACTTTGGAGGACAGGAAGGCAGCTGCCTCTTTGGCATACAGTTTGGCCTCCAGGTACAGAAGGTAGTGGAGTTCATCTCCTGGCTGCTGCTGGGACACCTGTGTTTCTGGGGTTTCTCTACCCATCCTGCTTGCCCCCTGCCCAAAGTGAGGAGAAATATAGCAGCACAACCTTTGATAAAAGAAAAAAAAAGATTCAAGGATTTAGCTGCCAAAATAATGAGCTGGAGCATGGGACATTTGCAGATTTTTGGCGTTTTGGTGGCCAGCTTTTCCTCTCTGTTCACAACAGTTCAATCAGCAACCCCAGAGAGGCCAGACTATACTTTCCAAAGCAAACACCAGGTCTGGTCACCCTCAATGCACTACCTCCACTCCCACTCCCCACCCCACCCCCTCACGCCCTACGTAAAACCCTCCAGTGGCCTCCCATTGCAAGTGAAATTAAATCCAAAGACTTTAGCATGGCCTGGCAGGCCATGGCCACGTGGCCTCTGGCTGGCACATGCATCGCATCCTTGGCCACACTGGACTCTCTTTCTGGTCCTTTGCACTTCCAGGAAGACTCCTTCCCAGATCGTCACATGATTGTCTACTTTTCCTAATGGTTTCTCTCTGGAGAGGTCCCTGCTGACCACCCCCCCCACCCCCCAGCTGAAAGAGCCAGGCCCTGCCAGTCACTGTCACACAACCTTTGCCAGTTTTCTTCATGGTCCTTGCCGCCATCTGTCTGAAAGTTATCTCATTGTCTCCTTCCGCCAGTATTAGCTCCAAGAAAGCCAGGGCCCTCGCCTGTCTAGTCCACTGCCTTATGGCAACACTGAAGTAGCACCTTGTACGTAGTAAGCACTCAATAAATATTTGTGAATAAGTGAGCGTACCAGCCAGAAATGAAGGCTAGGAGAGGAAATTCGGTTCCAGAGTCTGTAGAATCCAATGGGGTTTTTTGACCAGTATAGGTCCAGGTAGATAATGTTGGCATTCTTTCCCATTGGAAGATTCCAGGGACCTGTGTCTTCCTGTAAATCTATTTTTTAATTCATTGATTTTCATCGGCAGAGAGAGAGAGAGAAACATCAACCTGTTGCTCTCTACTCATCCCTGCATTCGCCCATTGCTTCTCGTATGTATACCCTGACTGGAGATCAAACCCGCCACCTTGGTGCATCGGAATGACACTCTAACCCACTGAGCTACCCAGCCAAGATGAGATTTCTCAAAGGAATTCTAAAGGCATGCAGTTTTGACATTTTGCTCTTGAGCTTTTCAAGAATTTGAAGGCTCCATTCTAACTTCAGAACGCATTGATAAAGATTGCTTGAAAATGCATAAAAAGTACAACCAGTGCTTTAAGTTAGCTGTTCCTCAGAAATTCTCATAGATTTTGCAACAGCTGTCTTCTAGCTCGAACCCTCTCCCTCTTCAGTAAAAACCGGGCCAATACATCCAGTCTAACTTGAAATTAAAAGACAAAAAGAATGTGCCAAACTGGGTTTTCACTTCCAGTTTTGTACGAAAAAGTCCCCAATAGAGAATGTTGATTTTAAACGTAATGCCATATACCTTTCAGATGGCTTCCTTTCTTATTTTCTAAAGAATGTTGAGTTGTCAGAATCATGAAAAATTGCAGATGGGACTCTGAAGCTTTGCTCCAGGGAAAGCTCGATTCCTCTTCTGCCCCTCCCACTGAAATACCATACGTAAGCACAGTGAACTTGTAAGTTCACTGTGCTTACGTCTGTTGTAGAAAGCATCTTGCTAATGCATGATGCTCTTTTTAAAAATATTTTCCCCTTGGATCTTGTAGAATATTTTCCACAGATTATTTAAAATGATATCCTCAGAACTTCAGTTAACCGAGCTTCCCAGTAGCTCTGTTCTCTTCCACTTCGTGGAAGGAACCTGGGCTCAGGCACCAGGATGTCAGGGCTCCAGGGCAGAGCTCTGTGTTGACACCTCAAAGAGGTCACCTCCCCAGGCCACAGCTACTTTGTTCCTGGTTGGAGTCAAGAAGGGAGGGCGGGGCTGAGGGAGAGAGCACGGCCCTTTCTACCTGCCTTGTCTGTCTTTGACTTAGTCTCTGGCAACTCTAGAAAGAACCATGTCATTTTACTGTAGTCTGGCTCCACCTCTGAGACTCCAGCTCTAAAACTGAGGGGCATGGGTGTGAGATTTTCTCCTGGCTTTCTCTTGAAAATGCGGGCTTGACAAGGGGCTCTCTAGCATGTTGGTGGAATCGGTACCCGATCCAGTGTGCAGCTTTCAGGACTAATTGGTTGTTTGTAGCACTTAGAGAGTTGAGATGTGTCCTGTGTGCCCACAGGACATGATGGACAGACAGGACTCCAGTGGGGTGGAGCCTGTGACAGAAGCAGCCACCTGTCACAGGAGACTCCTTAACTGGGGGCTTCAGCAATTCTGTATGGACAAAGGCCAAGAATTTTCTCATACTTTGGCATCAAGAAGAAACTACCCACCCCATCATTTTTTGTCCCTTGTACACTACCTAGCAGAGTAGCTGCTAAGGGGATCTATCTTTATTGAAACATTAAGTCTACCCTCAAATTATGGACACTGAATCTGTTTGCATTCACTTTAATTTTAAAAATCAGTCCACTAAGGGCATGAGATATTATTGGAAGGAATGGGGAAGGATGTTATGGAGTCCAAGGGACTACACTGTCCACATTCCAAAGAAACCCTGGACATGAACATTTGTTCTGCAAGAGGATTAATACATCCAATTTAGGGTTTTTATTTGCCACCGTTTTATCTTGTTTCCACAAATCTGATGACTGACTGTTAGTTGTATCTTTCTGCATTTTTATAATCATTACCTGAAACACTGGAAGCTTTAGTATTTTTTTTAATATAAAGTTTAAAATAAAGTTTGTTTGGAGGCATTTTCTCCGTCATAAGAACATAATAAGAAATACGGAATCAGAGTGAGGGAATGAGGGAAAGAAAATAGAATCACCTGTAATCTCATTGACCTTCATGTATCCATGTGGGAGAAGGAGCCAAGTAAAATCACCACTGACGGGTTATTTTGGTGCCATTACATTCGGAATTATTTTTAACTTGTGATGAGGCTCAGCTCTTTTGTAACAGTTTCACTAAATCCCAACTCATGAGGCCCATCAAGCCCCAGCCTGTTGTTAGTGTTTTCACGTCCTTCCATTCGCCTTAAGAACACCCTGTTTTACTGGGCGCCAAAGGCCTGGCTTGTTGTTAAGGGCCGCTGAGGGATCTGTGGGGGCATGCCTTCCCACGCTGGAATAGCGATTTGGGCTTCATCTCGCAAGCGGGGCTTTTCTGTCTCCACTTCAGGTTTCCCAAGCTCTTGCCCTTCTGTTTTAAAGGCGGCTTTTCCCCTCTCTTGCATTATGTGGTTGGTGCTTTTTCACTACCATAAAATAGGCTCACTTCATGCTATTCCCCTCCCCAGGACTGAATTTGTTTGTTTAAAAATTGACTTTAATTGACTTATAACATTGGTAGTTTAGGAGCCAGGACTGAATTCGTAATTCAAATTTATTCCCATAGAATTTTCAGGACTTTTGAGACAAATCAGACCCTTTCTCTGAGTTCCTACGCCGTACCCTCCTTCCCACCCCACAGCGCTGTGCTGGGTGCTGTAAACACACGTCACATGTTAATCCCCTCAAAGATTTAGAATATGTATTTCTCTGTATTACACATGAGGAACTAGTCCCTCTAGACATGGGGCATGGTGTTGGATTTAGTATTAGCTCGTGGCAGGTATATTTGTTTAATGAAATGTTGAATGTTAAGTTTACTGCCTTTTATATTTTGGAAATGTACATCCATGCAAGTCTGCAGGACAGTGGGGAGTTTGGTGAAAGACAAATAAATGACATCCTAGTTTACAGCTCCTTTGCCCACTGAGCTGACCTCCTCCTGGCTTGTGAATTCCAGCGGCTTCTTAAAAAGGTGCAGGAGCTCAGAGCTCAGGTCAGATCAGCAGTAGGTGCATTTCTCGATGACCCAGGGAGGACTTACTGCTGGAGGTCTCCACAGCAGCCGACTAGATGGGATGTAAGACATATTCTTGAAGGCTGCTAGCGCCGCTCCTTCCAGGAGATCCTCTGTGGAATTCCCTCTGCTGAGCAGCAGGACTCTGGGGGGATCAGGTCAGTGTGTCCCCCTTCTTGTTTGCCCCCTTTCCAGGGAGGCCAGGGCCCCTCCCTGTCCTCCTGCTTACCTTGTTCAGTTAATTGCAGACACTGTTTTGCCTGGGAACTAAGTAATAGGTGTTGGTCATCATTACTCCTCCACGTTAGAGGTCCTTTTTGCCGATAGGGTTGAATGTCTTATTTAAGCCATTGAACTCTCAGAGCTAGAGCAAGAGAGGGAAGATTGTACAGGCATGCCTCTAAGATAGTGTGGGTTCGGTTCCACACCACTGTACTAAAGTGAATGTTGCAATAAAGCAAGCCATAATCTCTGATGGTGGAGGGTTGTGAGTTCCATTTGTAAAATAAAACTGCAACACCTGGGAAGCTCAAGAAAGCAAAGAGCAATAAAACGAGATCTGTCTGTGTTGTTACCAGTTAAAATAAAGGCAATTTAAAGAGGTGGGCTGGAGCAGGGCAAACGAAAAGCAAAACTCTTCACTTTGCCTCACTTATCTGACTTTCTTTAATTCACTGCATCACTGTGCAGCCCTCCCTAGGACAGAAATCAAGTGAGCCAGGCCTTAGAATGTGCCTCCTTGGTAAGCCCTGTCATTTAGAGGCAGCAGAGGAGTAAATAAGACTTTGTTTTATTTCAACAAGATTTTTGGGTCCCACTGGTGGGTGAGTGAGGCATCAATCTAAATACCTTCACGGCTATTTTTATTAAAAAGACGTGTTTTGTTTTTTGTTTTTTTTTTTTTTTTTTTTTTAATTCCAAAAGAGATTTCAGACTGATAGGAGATTCAGACATAGTTTAAGACAAAACAAAACTCATACAAAGCAGAATTAAATAAACACGATAAAAGTTCCTGTAATATGGTGAAAAGGAGATTCAGTATGATATTGTGAAAAATGAGCATTATTGGAATAGGAAAGGGGGACCAGGAGGAGCAGAATTCCAGGCCTAGGGAGCCACACAGGCACGGAAATATGTGACTTGCAGGTTTGACCTGTGTGCTGAGAGCCTGCGGTGTTTTTAGGGACAGGAGTGAAGAAGAAAAACTAGGTGGAGCCATACCCTGGAGGCTGTGTGTGGCCAAAGAAAATGGGCTTCATTCTATCTTTTAGAAAGAATGTAGAGCCTGAACAAGTTTGGAATGGGACAATGGTGCACCCTTGTTTTTAAGCAGAGGGGATGTAAACATTTGTATTATGAAGGATGCATTAAAAGGGCCCTAGAAAAAGGTGAGGAAAAACCCCTCGGTGAGAGAGGGCCTTATATTTGACCTTGTGAAAGAGGAGGCCTTTCTGAGAGCAAGGAGAAATAAGGGAAAAGAAAGATTGCTTAAGATGTTTATGTATTTTAGAGGTAAACTCCATGGAAACCGAGGCCAGGACTGCTGGAATGTAATAAGGGAAACTGATGGTTTTAAATGTTTCTAGCCCGGATAACTGGGGCGCTGGAGGTGTGGTGGGAAATGACGCTGGCCTTGGGTAAGATGGAAAGATTCAGAAGAGAAATATTTGTTCAGTTGAAAGAAAAGTGATGACTTTGATTTGGGACATTTGGTAGGATACTGGAAATCCCGATTGCTAACTCCAAGGGAAGTCAAGGCTAGGGAGAGAATTTTTGAAGCTGTATACGTTGAGGTCACATTTGAAGCCAGGGGCAATTGGATCTCCCCCGGAAGTTTTACATCCAGAATGGCTGCCTGCACTCCTCCTAGGTAGGTACGTGCTATTAATAGGTAGGGGCTGCTCAGCAGAATGAAGGGTCACAAAGGAGCCCTATCTCTGGGGTGCTAGCAGCTTTTACTATCCTCAGGGTAGGAGACATACCTAGGACAGTGATTTTTAACTGGTGAGTTGCAAGAATTTTAAAACATGCAATACCTGTCTGTTTGGTCAGGGGCACTGACCTCTTTTCCCTTTGATTGTCAAATTTAAAAAATGACAACAGGCAGTACAATAATAGCCATCCAGTATGAATGAATCAAAATTGTAACTATTTGTTGTCAGATCAACTATATATGTTTTTTGGTGTGCCACAGAGTTTTAGTAATTAGCATATGTGTGCCATGAGATGAAAAAGGCTGAAAATCGCTGCCCCGGGAGAGCAGTGCTAGAGTTCTCCAGCTGAAAGTCTTTCCAGGGTCCTCACGAGACACCTCACCTGTTGCTCATCAGGACATCAGTTGTTAGTGATGTCTGCTGTGGACTCTGAAGAATCAATTGGCCACATTTATGTGACTGCACACTTACAACCTATAAGCATGAAAAAACGGCCAAAAAAGAACGTGAGGAATGTAGGGAGAAAAGATAAGGAAACTCCAAGACTCCCAAGTTACAGGAAGGAGATACTAAGTAAGGAGCAGTGGAGGAGAAAGGAAATAAAATAGATTTTAGGAAAGACTGATATGGGAATTGGGAAGCTTTGGGCAACTTTGAAAAAGGTTCGTGTCCTGGGTGCTAAGGTATTTTATTGTGTGGTCGGGACAGACTCATCAGTCTTAAGTGACTCTGTAGAGGTTCACAGTAAAGGGAGGGGGAGAATTGGGGTGATCCCTAGAAGGTGATGGAAGGAAGATGCAGAGAGTTTGATGCTAGAGTTTCTAATTTTGTGTTGAAGATTAGAAATACCTAGAACAAGTACACTTGAATTTATTACCTATCTACCTATATATACCTATAGTACTATAAGTATATACCTAAGAACAGTTTTTTTCAGGGTACCCTGTCTAAAAGTTGAATTTGTGTTCAACTGTTTTTTCTTGTTTGTTTTTTAATTTTTAAAACCTTTCTTCCCTCCATTGTATTTTTACTAACTTTGTTCCCCCAGTATTATGCTAGGTACTGGAAGGGAATTGAGAAAAATAAGGCGTGGTCTAGTGAGATAAGAGAGAAAAAAAACCCTAAAGGGCCTATTACTGCTGAGCAAGACTCTGAGGGAAGCGGTGGGAGTTGATCATATATAAGCAGGGTACAGGCTGCGCACTGACCGGGAAAGGCGCTGCAGGATGAGAGGGAGAGAGAGATCCCGAGGCAGGGCACGGACTTGGACTTGTCGTGCTGCGGTGAGTGCCCGATTCAGGCTCCTGCCACTTGGGGAGTGTTCACAAGTTGGGAAATGTGGCGAGTCAGATTGGGTGAGATTCAGACCATGGAGATCTCTGGGGTCCAGGCAGCGAGACTTGGGGTTGATATACTGAGCATAATTTAGGAACTTGGGTAGGCCAGTAAACTGAGAAAAAAAGTAATTGAGATCTGATCAATGCGATGTATCTCATAACTACTGAGAAAAAATTCAGAATCAAGCTGTGGAGAAAAGGACTGCACGACAAAAACTGAACAAACAAGAAAATAGGACTTTCTTTGTGCCTCCCACCCCATTCCAAAAAGAAAGAACACCAGAGGCCTTCTTAACCAAAATACTGAGAACTTGTAGAAGGTTGGTCAATGAAAATATCACTGAAGGTAATTATACACAGGTGAAAATTTTAATGGAAACCACAATGCTTACATTTTTGATGTAAGTTGCTTCTTTGAATCTGCTGGCTAGAATGCTTCAGTCTTTCTTTCGAAAGTGACATCCATTGTGTATCATTTAGGATTTCCAGTTTTAGTGTTTTTAGAGTAAGAACCTTTTTTCTTTTAATTTCAGCTTCACTGAGGTGTAACTGATGAAATTGTAACCTCTCTGAAGTCCACATGTGGAGACTGGATATACTATATACACTGTGAAGGGGTCCCCCCCGTCTAGTTAGCACACCAAGCATGGTAGTGAGAATCCTGATACAAGCCCACTGTGTGCAGACTCTCCCCCAGATTACAAGAGATTATAATTCCCTTATAAGAGGTTATAATTGCCTTTGGCAAATTTAAGTAATTTTTTTTTTTAGCCACTCACTTTTAATGGAGTTTTTCATTGTACTCACTGCTTTTAGAAATAAGAACCCTATTCCTTTTCCCAATTACATTTGATTTTATGTAATACCTAGTTGAACTACGTAGTTCCAATAACAAGTGTAACTGGCATCAAGATGTTGGGGAGCACAGCCTACTGTTGGCATGTGAGTCCCGTGGAGTGAGCAGAGGGTCCATGATGCGGGCAGATTCGTACGTGGAGGTCGATTGAAGAAGCCTCTTAACTTCCCTCAGATTCAGTGACTATCAGGTGTGAAACTCTGTTAGGCTTTCTCTACATCCTCTGTTTGTGGGATGCACACTAGGGGATATCTCCTACACGGGGAGGCTACTGCCAACCAGAGCCAGTGCCTATGTTTGTCTAACCTGTGCAAATCGCTGGCCACGTTTCAGTTGACCCATCTCCTCGTGTCTCCTTTGCCACCGCACTCTGCCTGTGCAGATTTCAGCCAGAAATTCCCAGCAAAACTGCTAGTCCTGCCTTAGAATACCAAGAAGCTACAGAAGCATGCTAGGCCAGAATAGTGCTAAGTGTTTTTATTAGTAAAACTTGGTCATTCCCGCCGCTGTTCTTGTTTCTTCGTGCTTTAAAATTAGAGCTTTCAGGTTGCAGGACAAGTCCCCACTAGGGGGCGCACTAGAGGTAACCACATGTTGATGCTTCTCTCCCTCTTTCCCTCTCTCTAAAATAAATAAATAAATAAACAAAATATTTTTTAAAAATAAAATAAAATTAGAGCTTTCGGCCTTGGCCTGGTGTGCCTCAGTGGATTGAGTGCCAGCCTGCAAACCAAAGGGTCGTCGGTTCCATTCCCGGTGTAGGGCAAGTGCCTGAGTTGTGGGTCAGGTCCCCGGTAGGGGGCGCATGGAAGGCAACCACACATTGATGTTTCCCTCTTTCCTTCCCTTCTCTCTAAAAATAACTAAATAAAATATTTTAAAAAATTAGTGATTTTGATTTAAAATTTATTGCATAGCAGATTGTGTTTACGATATATGCATAGCTCTTAGCTAACCAGGGCTCAAAGTTTTGTTTTGGATTTTCAGCTTTATTGGCTTGGCATTATGTAAAGCAGGACAATCATACTTGACAAAGAGTAGTATGTATATTTAGAAAAATCATACAGATATAATTGAGCAAATCCAGATTTGAAGTTCTTGTACATTTCCAAGTTGGCTTCTCAACTTTAACTAGAGCCAAACATTTCTCTACTGACATTCTAATAATATGTGCACATGTATGTATGTGTACATATGCATGCATTTATATGTAGCTGAACCAAATACAGGTTTGTCCATGTATGTTGAATTAAATCTTCCCTAGGTCCATCCACCCTCTTTTCCCTTCTTGCAGTATACTCTGCATATCTCTAGTTGTCCTCTGTTGATTCATGGCTTCTAGTCCTACCATCTCTGGTCTAGGTGCTACCTCATGACTTTCATTCTGGTTCAACTCCCATACCAACTGGACATACCTCTTTCACACTTACAGTTCACATTCCTAAGAGAAGTGAACTAACTCAGCCAATCACTCTCCCTTCTGTATGCAGACACCTGCATGCCAGGCCCTGCACAAACCTAGAGAAAGGCACCCTGAGAACAGGGACCATTCTCAGCTCTGCCGGGTGAGACCAAGACAGGGAGAAGTTGCCTGATAGAGGAACATGGCTGCCCAGGCAGCAAGTATTGTGGGCAGGACAGTTTCCCTTAGATTCCAGCGTGGCAGGAAGGATGAAGGCTGCCATCACTTATTCAGAGGGATGTTTTATACAGGTACAGGAAGACCTCACTTGGCACCATTCCAGTTTGTACAAACTTCTGTTACTGTGATACAGTTAACAATCATTAGTGCCCCGATAACAAATTTCAGTTACCCTATGTATTCGTTTGCTAGGGCGGCCATAATAGAATGCCACCAACTGGGTGGCTTAAACAGCACATTGTTTTCTCACATTTCCGGAAGATGGAAATCTGATATCAAAGTGTTGGGAGGCTTCTCCCCATGGCTTATAGATGGCCATCTTCTCCCTAAGTCTTCACGAGGTCTTCATTCTGTGTGTGTCTGTGTCCTAATCTCCCTGTCTGATGACAGCAATCATGTTGGATTAGAGCCCACCCTAATTACCTCATTTTCACTTAATTCTGTAAAAAAAATTTTTTTTTAAGATTTTATTTTATTTTTAGAGCAGGGAAGGGAGGGAGAAAGAGAGGGAGAGAAACATCAGTGTGTGGTTGCCTCTCGCAAGCCCCCTACTGGGGACCTGGCCTGCAATCTAGCCATGTGCTCTTGTTTCAGATCAAACCAGTGACCCTTTGGTTCACAGGCCAGCACTCAGTCCACTGAACCACACCAGCCAGAGCTAATTACTTCTTTAATATCCCTATCTCCAACTGGTCACATTCTAAGGTACTGGGAGTTTGAACCTTGATATTTGAATTTTGGGGGGACACAATTCAGCTCATAACACAATGATATTGTAACTGAGTCATTGCATAAGGTGCAAACGTGATCACTGGCTTTTCAGTCTACAAATCACTATGTAAATATCAGGCAGACATTATGATCAGTGATCAGCCACATCACTGAGCATGCTGTTTCGTCCATGCACAGACAGTGGAACATGTCGTCGTGCTGTCTCCTTATCTCCCAGTGATTAACCCACACAGCACTCTACAAAAATAGATAATCAAGAGAGGGAATCGCCCACTGAATGTGAAAGTGCATCAAACAAACAAAGAAGAAGCAAAATTGAACGTGATTAGAAGATTTGAAAATGGCAACATCAAGTGAAAACAGGACGAGTCCTACACTTAACTACAATATTGAAAACCATATTGAAAAAGTCTGATGACTATAAAAAATCAAGCTAAAGTCACATCAGTGTATTTCAATTTAAATTGCACTAAAAACATAAAGGCACTTACAGTTGAATTTGAGCATCTACTTTATATTGAAGACTATAATAATAAAAATAATACCAATCGATTTGTGTAATGTTCAGGCCACAGTACTGAAGTACTTACTTGCTGCATTGAAAGAAGCTGGTAGTTAAAAGGAGCCTGAAGAAGACCCTTCACTGCCAATAAAGGCTGGTGTGTCATGGTTTTAGAAATGGGCAAGAATTGGTGGCTGTGGGGCAGGCTGGTGGTGCTGCGAAATTAGCACCCAGGTTCCAAGGATTAGTGACGGCAGGTGGTTATGGTGCTCATCAAACATTTACTGTTGGTGAGACAACTGCTTTAGAAGACAGCCCTCTCTCAAGAGCTTACTTGAAGAAAGATGGAAGATGGCAAAGTGGCCATAAAGGAGAGAGACTTGAGATGTTCAGCCAGAGGTACTTAGTGCAGGCAAATTTACTGACGTGATTGAGGAAATGGTTGTGATGGAAAAGATGAAGATCTTCCAGGGAAAGTGATGCCAGTAAAAACAAAAAACAAAAAAATCCCTTCAGATGAAAAGAACTCTGAGATCTTTGACTGCATTGAAAAGGCAAAGGATAAAATGTTGGAAATTGATCCTTGGCAATTTGCCAAGGCATGCAAAAAAAATGTTCATTTCAGATCATGTTATTTAATGATCAATATTTCTATTATTTTAAATTAGTGCACTAGATAAACATTTTACCATGGTTTTTATTTCCCTGTAAATGGATAACTGACAATGAGTTTTTAATGTTTTGAGTTGAATTGTAAAAGTTGTGGAACAATCCTAATGTTCCCATTGATGATTGAAATGGCTACATATGGTTTCAACTTACAGGGTCCCACACTTGCGTGTAAAACAAGGACTGCACGTGTGTTTGTGGGTGTCTTTACTGGAATTCCTTCTAAGATGCACTATGTTATCTTCTTACTTGCATTATTCCCCCTGAGCCTAGCAAGCATAATTTAGCCTTTTCCTGATGGTTCAGTCATTGTATGTGGTTCAAAGTAGATTAACAGCCTAGTTAAGGGTGTAGTTTAAGCAGCCAAACTTTCAGAATTCAAACTCCACCTGGCTCTGTGACTTGTATGATCTGGAGTAAGATGCTTCATCTCTCTGTGCCTCAGTTTCCTCATTGGTAAAGTGAGGAGAATAATAGTTCCTACCTCGTAGAGTTGTTAATGAGCGTTAAATGAGCAAAGGTATGGAAAGCACCGAGTGCCTGGCAACACAGTGAACAATATGAGTGAGCTGCTGCTGCTGCTGGTGGTGATGGTGGAGATTTATTGAAACTGAAGCTATTTCTTTCCTCTGTCAGATGGCCTCAAACTACAATAGTCTTTATTTGGGGGGATGTTGTACTTATGTGTTCTACTTCCTTGTAGTTTGGCTATGAATGGCCTTCTTTGCATCTGCTTCAGGCAAGGAAAGTGCCCTACTCTCAAGCACACTCTCATTTGATTTTGGTGCTTTTAACTGCAGTGTCTTTATAGACTTCTAAGAGAGAAGTAGTCTTGTAGTATGGTGTAAGCCTGGGCAGGAGCCCAGTTCCTCATGGACAGCCTGTTGCAGGGAACCTCAGAAGAAAATCGTCCTTTTTTTGTTTGTTTTGTTTTGGCTGAGGGACCTCCAGCTCACCATTTAATATCATCTCCAAATGAGGTTATACCTGTAATCATTCTGTTGTCTATTTCAATAGCATTAAATTATTCTTTGCAAGTACTGAAATATTACCACAATCTGTTTCCTTCTTGGGCCTTGGCACATCTTCATGTTTCTCATGTATTGAGAACCCTGAAGTACCCCGGTGGCCCCGGCTTATCTGAGAAGCCCTACTCAAGAGTCCAGTGGGTAGAGTTCTGGCCATGTTATGAGGTGATAGGAACTGGATAAATGGTGTCAGGATCAGAAGGCAAAACTGCCTTTCTTTTAATTCTCCACTGTTTCTCTAAGCCTCTTTCAGGCTCACAGATTCTCTGGGGTTCTTTGATTGGTTTCACTTACGGGGGCTGCAGCATAGTGTCTGCCTCAACCTGTAACAACAGGCATCACTCTGTTCTGTTTGTAATGTGGTAGGGTCTACAGGGATGGGTGTTTGGGGTAGCCACTGTCTGCTAAACCTAAAAGTCATTCTCTGAATACAGTATTAGCTTAATACTGGCCTGAAAGTCACCCTATGGGTATTAAGTTTATCTTATGGCTGAAATAATTCCTATTCTTTCTATACTGTTTTTCTCCTTCCCAGCCCCAAATTGCTTTTACCTGATATGGTGCACTAATGTGCCTCACCCCAGTTGGATAAGCTGTGGCTCCCCTTTCCCATTTCTCCTCTGGGTTTCCTTGTGTAGCTTCTGTTTGCCATTGGGCACAGAGAGAGGCTTGGTCCATTTTTGTGAAAGTGATTTTTAAAGTAGTTGAACAAGAAACCGAAAAGCCCACTGTACCAGGAGTTCAGTTAAACTGAGGCTCCATTCCCTCCCCCTCTGTGGTCTGAGTTGTGTATTTCAGTCTCCCGCTCGGGGAGACCTGGAAGTGCAGTTGGCAAATAAGTGAAGAAAGGGGCGTCTATTGAATCAATATGTCATCAGTTGTAATTGTACCACCACGAAAAAGAAAAAATATATACTAAAAAAATCCTTAGCCTGCAGATTGACTTGTCTCTTTTCTTGAATATTTGTCATTCAAATTGTTAACAGAATTATAAAAATAAAGTCTGAGTAGGTATGCTCCTATATACAGGTATTTTCTTACATTGTGGCTATCTCAATAACATTTGAATGAATAAGGATTTTGAAAGGCTTCTAGACACTGGCCAGGGCAAGACTGAACATGCTACCTTTTGAAATTCTGTAAGGTTCGAGTTTGGAAGGAAAGCTAGCAAGATTTCACTAGTATTGTGTGCTGTGTGTTGAGGTGGTAGGAACATGTATGAACCTGCAGTTGTTGGGGTTTTCCCCCACTGATATTTAGAAAATTTAATTTTTTTCCAGGGCAGTGTTTTATTACTGTGGTAAAATACCCATATAACTCAGTATTTGAACCATTTTAAGTGTACATTTCAGCACATTGGTGTACAACCATCACCTCTATCCACTCCAGGACTTTTACATCATTTCACACTGAAATTCTGTGCTCATTAATCAATAATAGCACCAATCCCTGCTCCATTTGACCCCTGGTAATCACTGTTCTTTCTCACTTAAGAGCAATCAGACAATATTTGTCCTTTTGTGTCCAGCTTATTTCACCTTAGGGAATTTGATGCATTCTTTTCTAACTAGTTGCTTTTGGGGATGATAATAATCCAAATTCCTACTTGTGCAAAGATGTGAGTCTGAAATTCTGTATCCCAAAGTGTTGCAGTCTTTATTAAACCAAGTGCCTAAAGTGATATGTTATTTTGAACAAGAATTCCATGTTCAATTTTTTTTGCAGTTGTTAAATATTCCTATTATAAGAAAGTTTCTCATACATGAAATCTTAAAATTTAAAGTTCCTTTTTTGTTGTTGCTGTGGTTGTTGGGGAGGGGCGTCATTACCTATACTGTTGGCGTCTGGGGCCCCATACGTGCTTGAGGGAAGTTTAAGCTCCCCAAATAAAGGAATCAAGCTTAGTGATGTATGAGTGGCTCACAGGAAGTGATGATATTGACATGACCCAATTCTTTAATGCTTAGCTCTCAACTCTGTAACCCCACTGCCACTGCCCCCCCCCCAGTAGCATCCTAGGTTCTTCTGGAATCCTAGAGCTCCTGAGGGGGGGGACGGACCACCCCCAGAGAATGTGTCAGTGGGCAGAAATGTGATATTTAAACATCGGAGCCGAGTATTATAATACTAAATTCCCCGTTTCAAATCCAAGGAATTTCCCGTGCATTGTCTAGATGTCTATCCAGTTGCTCCTTTCAGTTCTCCCTAAGATGGCCCATTCCACTGCAAGGGGTGTGCCACAGCTGTGTGGTGGACTTGGGAGATGCTGAGGAGGAAGAGGCAACCCCAGTGAAACCACGCGCCTGAATTGGCTTGTGGCTTTTGTTTGCTTTTCCCAGGTTATCCATTCATACCATTCTGCGGTGTGCATTGTAAAGTCATGTATATAGCACTTCATTACACAGTGGGCAAGAAGAACAAGGGTAATACTGACTCTCTGGACTGTCCGTCTTTCACTAAAAGACTAGTGTGAGTCAGGATGACAGGGGCACGGCTGGACCCACGTGTGGCTGATTCCCAGGTCTGCCATGTGCTCTGCAAGCTGCAGAGTGGTTCCTCTAAAAGAGCTATTTCTTCATGACCTCACCTGCATTTTATCAGAACCCACATGCCACTTTCTTAGGAACTAACTGAGAAAGGAGTCAGTCTGTATCTCATCCTTGCCCGTCCTGTGTCATGAAAATGCATTCTTAAAAAAAAAAAAAAAAAAAATTGAAAGGAAGAAAGAGAAAGAAGGGAGGGGAAAAAAGGTTGCCATCCAGTGGAGAAAGGAGTAATTCCCAGCTTCATTCAGGAAAATGCAGGCTGAAATATGCTTCACTGTTTTAACTTGGCTGGGGATTTTTTTTTTTTATCACCAGAAGGTTTTTTTTTTTTTTTTTTTTTTTTTTTTAAGTGACATCCGGAGCCAAAAGGGTGCAGTGTGCCTTTAAGGAAAGAAGCGCCTCACCAAACTTCACTGTAGTTGTAGCTCACCGTTTGCATAGGGAAGGAAAGTGTTAATTTCTTATTTGTACACTTTTTTTCCCCCGACTTCCTTCCTATTCACTTCATTAAATCTAGAGGCAGTTCAGCATGGGAGCCGTCTGTATGTTGAATTAGGGCTCGCACTCTTGCGCAACACGTCACCAGTCGGAAACTGGGGGTTTGCTTCTGTGATTTATTTCATTATTGTGCTGGTAAAAGGTTTGGAAGGGAATTCTTTTTGGGGTAGTACTTTAGCATTGTGTAGCAAGTTTTTGGTGTTTTTTTTTGTGCCCCCCCCCCCTCCTAGCACTGAGTTGAGTCAGTTGAGCCAGTTTAAGTAATTTTTTAAAATTAAAGAACAGTTTTAAATGTCCACGAATAATTTTACTTACATGCAGGAGTAATGTTACTCTACTCTTTAAGTGCGAAAAGCACCGGGAAATATTTAGTGGATTGATTTCCATTAGAACAAGACCCTTAGAAATCCCTGAACACGAAGCACTGCAAATGGATGTTTGGGGGTCTTTGGGGAGGAGGGGAGGGTGTTTTGTAGCTCTCTGCATTCCTGCATAAAACCTTAACTTAAGGGGAATAATGGTCAGTACTTTGTGTGTTTCCGTGTGATTCCAAAACCTAAATTTAATAAGAATCTGCATGTATTAGCAATTATAATAAAAATTGTTTTACTAGTTCTTTTTGCAGTTTAATTTGTTTTTGCTTTTTAGCTACTTAGATTAAGAGATTTAAAAGTCCAAATATCACAAGCTTATGCTTTGTTCCTTTTTTTTTTTTTTTTTTGCAAAGTTAAGGGGGGAGTGAGAATAGAAATATCCTTTACAACTTCCCCCTTCCTCTTCATTTATCCCATTGAAAAGAAAAACAATGAAAAATTTTACAGCATGAAACTGAAAGTGAAGTGTCACAGTTGTTTGGGATTTTCTGTAAAGAGCAGAATAACATATTTTATGAAAATACTTGAACTTGAGAACATGCACATTGCTTTCACTGACATGCATTTAATGAAAAAGAAATTCTTTTATTTAAAAAAATCATCTTAGACTGCTCCCAAACCATGCAGCTTGTTTTATTAAAAAGCACTAAAATGAGGTTTAAAATACAAAAAAAAAAGCATACCTTGTTTTAATTTTTGAAAATACATTTGAATATTAATTTGTTTTCTTATTGGCTTAATTGTTAAAATGCAAGTAAGAATCAGAAACCGCCTGAGCTAAAAATCTCTAATTCTGCCGCCTGGAATAATGAGAGGGGGAAAAAAATATGATAAGTAGTTGTCAATATTAAAACAGGCTGAAGGAGGAAGGCTTCGGGCCTTGTAGTAGGTAGAATGAAACAGCAGATTTGAGTATCCACAATCCTTTCAGTATTAAATTTTCAGTGAAATAAAATTACTTGTATATGAAAACATAGCCTTTCCCCAGCTCTCTTTTTTTTCCTGATCAGCTGATGAAGAGACTAGCAGCTCGCTGCTTTGCTGGCTTGTTAATTTTATCCCCACTAACTGTGATTTCCGATAGCCGGCCTGCTGATAGTGGTAAGGTAAATATCCTTTTTCGTTGCCGTCTTGAAGATTCAGTAGAACTACATCCCAGGCATGTGTAGGTGTGTAACACATCAAAAGCCGGTGTTCTCCGTATTTCTGTGTGCAACTGGGTGCTTGAGGAGAGCAGTACCATTAACTGTTGACAGCCTTGCATGCTGTATTTATTATTAGCATGTTCAGCCTCCAAGATTTGTGGGACAATTTCCTTTTCTTAATCTTCGCTTAGCTGCAGTGTGTTTAGCTGTATAGTGGGTGTCCTGCTTTTAGGCAAATGAATATTAATGAATAATGTGGAGCTTTTTTTTTTTTCCTCCTTTTTCCTTTTTCCTCATAATTCATCAGATCTCGCCTCCTTCATAGTGCTTATCTGAACATTGTAGGATCGTGATGGAAATTGTCTTTTGATTATTAAGGCCTAGGCTCAGACTGTCCCTTAGGATTCTGTCTGTGTGCATGTTGCTTCTATGGGTTTGCACATTGGAAGATGCATAGAAAACATATTTTTTAATCCCACTGGCATTTTTAACATGCCAGGTTGTTTTGTGTTCTGCACCAGGTTTTCTTCACAAAACCTTTCTTTTTCAGGAGGCATTGTACACAAGTGAAAGAAATTATGTCTGAGCTGTAATCACTCTTTATATTGATTGTTATACTCACATGATCATAAATATTAGCCATGTTTGGTGCTGTGGAGAAATGAAGGTAATTGCCTTATGATTAGAGCTCTTTCAGCTGCGAGAAAGGATTGATTAGCATTTGCATACTGGAGGCAATATTGAGAGGCAGGAGGAACAAATAACAACATCAGTTATTTTGTGTAAGAAGGCAATCTTGAAATATAATTTAAAGATTTAAAAAAATATTTTTTCATGATCAAATATTCTTTTATCTGTTGTGGGGTTTTTTTTCTTTTGCAGTTTTTTTCCCCCTTTATTTTTTCTTAAGTTTTGAGATGTACCAGAAAAAAAAAAGTTTAAACTTCTGGGTCTGTCACATGGATCTTTTAGCCATTTATGAGCAGGTTTCTTTTATACCTGGTTGTTTTTATAGCTATTTTATTATCTCTCTGCATTAGTGCTGCTGGCTCTGGTTTAAAGCAAGCGTTTGCAGGTAATTGGAAAAAAAAAAGTGTTTGTTGTTTGTGAGTGTGTGTGTTCTTCATCGGATGACTTAAGTGCATTTACAAAGGAATGTGGCTTTGCTCTTCTCTGTTTCCTTGTTTACTAATTGCTATGTTAGAACAAAATCTGGATATAGTTTTGATTTATGTTGTGAATCATGAATAAATTGATGTAAAATCATACAAAAGAAATGGTCAATGCTTATGATTGTAAGGATGTATTCTCAGGGAAATTTTTTTCTTCACTCATCCCTTTTATTTGTAGTTGTATCTTTTCTCCCCTTACAATAATGAGACATTTAAGGTCTTATTCTTCTATTGAGCCAAATTTTTAGTTGGATTCAGTTAACTTCAAACATGTAAATACATAGATCTTCTCGCACTTGTCTTTACTATTAGTGTTTCGGGCCTTCAAAATATTTTGCTCATAAAACAGACTTGGGTTAAAGATGCATTTATTCAATATGGTGGTCTTCCCTTTTTCTTCCTATTCCAGTGATTGCTGTTAACTTTTATTTTTTTTGTTTGTTTCATTTTATTCTAATTATTCAAATTGTATGTGTGTATATACATATTTGTTATTTTCTTGTCTTGAATTTTTCTCCTTTGTGCCATATTAACAGGCCATTGAAGACGGGAATTTGGAAGAAATGGAAGAAGAAGTACGGCTTAAGAAGCGAAAAAGACGAAGAAATGTGGATAAAGACCCTGCAAAAGAAGATGTGGAGAAAGCTAAGAAGAGAAGAGGCCGCCCTCCTGCGGAGAAACTATCACCAAATCCCCCTAAACTGACAAAGCAGATGAACGCCATCATCGATACTGTGATAAACTACAAAGACAGGTGAGTTTTTTTTCTCCTCCTTTTAATGGTCTTCACCAAGGGTGTAAGTGAGGCTTCCTCCCAGCCAGAGTTATGAAGGTGTGCACTGGGTTTTTTATGTTCTTTCCTCTTTGTGTTTTATGGCCCTCATGCCAAAAGTATCAGTAATCTTCTGCCGTGTTCCAAATAGCCACTGCTACTGTCTTACATGATGTTTTACTGTGTAGTGTTTAAAAATATTTGGAAACAGGAGTTTAGATTACAAAACTAACATAAGCCATCTGAACTGGAAAAGGATTCTTGAGGACCTCTGAAATATCATTTATGTGGAAGGATTGGAATGATAGAATAAAATTATACTTTTGCATTGAGTTGTTAGAGAAAGTATAGTCCCAGTATATTTAAGGTAAATATTTGATGTGAAGACTGTTCACAACCAAATAGATGCTTTACCAAAATGACTGTTCCTTATTTCCTCCCAATGAACTTCAATTTCTGAGCATTTGCTTGAGCCACTTTCTTCCTAATAACACTACACAGATAGGATGGTATTTCAGAAAGTTTCCCTCTTTTTCCTGGAACTTTTGAACGTGGACTTTGAGAAATCTATACTGGACACTATCCCCAGACTATTTTAGACAAGGGGCAGTTATTTGAAAACCAAAGCAAAGGTCTTTTAGGGTCTTGGTCAGCCCTATGCAGTAGATTAACCATTTAGGCTACATTTTAGTTAGTTGATTTGGTTTCCACTGGATAATCATCTGATGCAGTTTTAATTGGTAAGATCATATCTCATTCCAGTTGAAAAATAGGAAGCAAAACAATGAAACATTTTATTTCTCTAAATTACATAATGGTATTAATCATTTTTTTAGTTACCAATTTTTTTACATCAACTAGTTTTGCTCTGCATACCTGAAAGTGTTTAAAAATAAATCAGTTGTGATTTTAGTTTTTCATTGTGACTCTGGTGGATGTGTTATGCTAGAGGGAAAAATTTCATTATAAAGACTAAATAGTAAAAACAAAAACAAGAAACTTTCAACCACGAGGTTTTATTGTTACGTTTTTATTATGCTATCTGTAAGGAGTTTTCAGAAATGGTGGTGAGTGGGTGGGAAGAGATGCTTGTGACAGGGTCAGAATAATTTGCCTGTTTTTACCCACCAGGCTTCTTTAAGTCCCCTGCTTACATTTTTTACTATCTTCCTTTTTTTTTTTTTTTTTAAGTGGATCCTGTTTTGGAATTCTGAAATAGCCACAAAGGGCAGCCCCATCATATTGGGTTTGAGTGAGCTGTTCATTGACACAGGGGAAGGACAGCAATCCAGGAAGGACAGTTTGGCCACGAGTCCATTCTTTGACTAGAGTGAACAGCAAACTTCCTTGTAAACCAAGAATCAGTGACTCTCTGTTGAGTTTCTATTTACCCTCAGCCCAACCGGTGGATCTGCCTCAGGCAGGAACCGTCCCCATCCAGAAGGCCAACTGGGACAATGACACCTCATTTTATCAGCCCCTATGGAAAGAAAAAAATAAGCTGAGTGTATCACTCTGCATACACCTCTAGCTTTTTTGCCTTTGTCTCAGGAGAGCAAAGTGTCTGTTTTGTGGACCGGGTGTGCCTTGATCTGTGACCGGCATTTTGTTCATTACCTGCTGGGTGAGTGTAGGGCTGCTATAGCCCTGAGGGCAGCCAAGGAAGGTCTCGCAAGTTGAGAAGCTGGACCCGTTGTACCAGGTGATGGCTGTCTTCGCCTTCAATGGCGTTAAGAGAGGTCACCAGCTGGTGAACTGCAGACTGCCAACAGATTGTTTTATTTCATGTTTCACATAGTTGTTTTTTTTTTTAAATTTTTTAATTAAAAAGCAAGCACATTAAACTAGCAAAATCTTCTTCTAAAACTTCAGATATTTTTTACTCCCCCTTCCCCTTTTGGAAAAACCTACATATCTGGCAGCGCTATACCCAACCTTCCCTCAGGTAGCAGTCCGGTCGGCGTAAAGAAGAGGGCACCTCCCGTCTGTGGGCTGGCCTGCCCTCGATTGCCACAGTCTCTCTCACCCACTATGATTCCTTGAGTATGGAGTGTCAGTTCCCCTTTCTCATCATGCTTTCCACACCTGGCCCCCTGCACTCACATCTCCTGGCTCTTGAGTTTGTGATTTACTGATACATGTGACTGTGGACTGCCAGCTTTCCTACAAACCACCCAAAACGCAGAGTAGTCTAGTGTTAGGTCCCTTAAGCATCAGCTAAGCATAGTACGGTAGATTAGAGCACAAGCTTTTGTCTTGATTTAACTACCTGTGTTTGAATCCTAATTCTACTCTAGAATTTCCTAGTGGGATAGGGGACGAGAGGGAGCGGGCCAGGGAGTAAGCAATTTTAAATCCTCACCTGGGGATTTGCTCATTGATTTGAGAGAGAGAGAAACATTGACATGAGAGGGAAATATCATCAGTTGCCTCTCTTATGTACCCAGACCAGGGATTGAACTTGCAGCCTAGGTGTGTGCTCTGACCGGGGATCAAACACACAACCTTTTGGTGTACAGGACAATGCTCCAATCAATTGAGCTGCCTGGCTGGGGTGGGAGTGAGCAGTTTACTTAACCTCAGTATTCTTACCTCAAAAATGGAATAATTACTGACCTGCCTCTAGAGGCGTTATGAAGATTTGATGAGTTAATAAAACCCAAGCTTTCCGAACAGTTTAATTATTAATAATCAGCCTTTCTGACTATGTATAACTAATCTCATGGGTGAATGGGGCTCTGAGCACTATAAAGTTAGTGTCCTTTCTTGTAGGCTTTGCATCTTTTTATTTCAAAAAAACAGAAAAACACATCTTCTGTGGGACTGATCATTGAGCACATCTTTAGTTGTACTATAGTAAAAGGATATTTAAATGTTTCGGCATGCAGACATTGAGTAGTTTCTTCCCTCCCCCCTTCTCTGGTTTTATGTATTTATTTTACTTTTCCTTTGAAAAGCACCTTCATAATGCCTATCCTATTTATTAGCTCCCACATTTAAGGTACATTCTGGGGTGTATGCACAAAATTTCCCACCACTGCATCTTTCTTATATGTTTCGTGTTAGTAATCCTTGAGAAAAAGTACTTACTCTATTTATATTTTTTATTTCTCTTACCAAACTTGGTGCTCAAGTAGGAGGCACTCAAATTAGGAGGGCTGTAATTAGATATGTTGTCATATTTTTGGTTGGTTTTAGAAAATGCTGCTGGGAAATGTACCTCTCCATGTGTTCAGAATTTTGCACCATTAAAGTCAGTTACTAATATAGTAACTCAACCTGCCTGTGAAGGAAATACCACCTGTACTAACTTCCCTCCCCTCACCTCAGTCAAATGTTCGAGCTCTGTCAGTGGTGCAAGATTAGCAGTACATTCAATAATACCTGCCATCTATATTTAACTGATATATAAGAATTAATTAGCTCTTGTGAGATAGTTCTGTTTGTTTTGTTTTGTTTTGTTTTTTAAAATTCTTCCATGATTCTGAGACACATGTATATCTTTTACAAAAGATTAGGATAACATAAGCATCTATTTATTGTCTTTGTTTTCAGCACCAGGCCTCATTTTTTTAAAAGGAGGATCATTTTTAAAATATCACCCCAAACTGTGTGATTCATAAATGCAAGATCTCTCTGCAGTGTTTGCTGTTGGAGGGAGCACCAGTCTGCTGCTCCTCGTCCCCACTGTTCTATCTCCCCAAACAGAAAACTTTCTGCTGAGTACCATTAGAAGGCTTTGTTTTGACTTGTTAAGCATGCTTTGTTTTCTGTTTATGTAGAAGACTTTTAAAATCATATTCTCAGTTGATGTGACATTTAACTTACCACTATGTCTTTGTAAAGGAATTCAACCTAATTTGCATCTGTATTCTTTAACATTGTCCCCCGGAACAAGATTGTAGAAAAAGAGGGTGAAGAGTAGGGTCTGGTGGAGCTATTCCAAGTCTAGAGACATGGCTTATAGTGACCTCAATAAAGAGAGATTCCTAGAGCAATTCTTAGTGTTGGAAGGTGTTTTAGCTCTACTTGGTCCAACTTCCCACAACCCATGCGTGTCCCCCCACCTCTGGCAGACTCGCCCAGCCTTAGTATGGCATTCCCAGCATGCAGTTCACAACTCCAAAGGACACCTCTAAACACAACAGCCGTTTCCCACATGAAGATGGATTCAGCCCTCTGACTTCAAGCTGTTTGTTCTACTTAGACTTTCAGGGAGTAAATCTGTTCTCAATCCAAGAAATGTTCTGTAAAACATTTGTAAACACATTCATTCACCTCAGGACATTCTCCTCCAGGCTGAAACAGCTCACTTTGCTATCCAGTGGTGCCTAGAGTCCTAGCACCCTGCTCTGCCTCCTTTGGCGCATTCTGCCTTCTTAATGCCCCATTTAAAACACGGCACCCGGAACTTCACAGGTATCCCGCGGGCTAACTGCAGAATGGTTAGCTTTCTTATTCCGAACACTGGAGTTTGTTAACTCAAGAGCGCGTTAACTTCCTCCAGCAACTTTGACACAGAGTTAACTCAGGTTGAACATGTGACGTGTTGGACAAACTCCTGCTCCCCAAACATGCAGACAGCTCTTCTCTCACTGACGTGCTGCCAAGGGTCATCTTCAACTAAGCATTTCTTTCTTTCTTTTTCTTCTTCTTCTTTTTTTTTTTTGTAACCAGCATCTACTGGTTTTATTCTTATCCCTACACAATTCCATTCCATTGATTTTTGTTTTATCACTCTATTGATATAACTCTGGATTTTTGTGCCTTTTTAAAAAATCATGTTTACTTATCTGCCTCAGTGTTTTTTGTTTTTTTTTTTTGTTTTTTGGGTTTTTTTTTGTTTTTTGTTTTTTGTTTTTTTTTTGCTTGGGGGGTTTTGCTTGTTTTTGCCATCTGAAGATTTACCATATGCTATTGTTGCGAAACTGCTAAAGGGCAAAGGACAGGTCTCTGTGTTTTGGCCTGAAAATCACTCCAGGTTGACATGACATTATTAACCGGGAATCCTGAAAGTTGATTAGCCACCTGTGAACTCACCTGACCATGCCATCCTGTCACCCACATTTATCTATCCTTTCTCAAGGTTATCAGGAAAAGCTAAAACCTAGCTATCCTATATTTATGGCCTCTCCAATCTATCAGCCTAGAATTCCTGCTGAAAGAATGAAATGAGGTTAGCTTGTCCTGGCATTTTTCTAAGAGACCCCCTACTGGTCCTTAATGATGTTATTTATCTTCTCTAAAGAGCCCCATGGCAACTGAATAATTTCTTCTAAGTTTTACCCAGGGTCCACATCAAGCAGAAGAGTCTCAAGTTTTCTTTCTTCTTTTGAAATTGGGACATTTGCTTATCTCTAGCCTTCTGATTCCATTTCTAGTCTCTGTAATTTCTTAACCAATATTAGAAGGAGCAATCTACGCACTCTTTCAGGATGTAATTAGTTTGAAACTGGACACTTGAACTCATTTGAAGTGTGTTGATATGCTTCCTATCCACTCTGCTATCAGTAGCTTTTGTTCAACCTTTATTAGCCTTGCTTTTCAAATCTGAGCATTGTTCTCACTCCTGAAGAATCTGAAGTCAGAATATGGGTTTATTGTCACCTTCTCCCTCTCCACCAATTGTTTGAAGACTGCACTGCAGCAGGAGCATTTCCCGAGGACTGACCCTGTGGTCTGTGAAGGGTCTATAGACTTCATGTCCACCAGCTTTGAGAATGGACACGGGGAAGCAGTCGGGGAGGCGGGTGCGACCTGCCTGACACAGCCTGGCACCCCGTGGGGTGGGTAGCAGGGGTGACAACCCCATGGCTCCTTTCTCCCAGAGGCTCTTAAGGCTCTGCTCTTCCCTGAGCTGGGACTGTCTTCTTGCCCCTCATTTTAGGAAGCCCTGATGCTGTCTGTAGGGATGGTGGAAAGCCTTAGCTGGGTCTGAACCTTAGCTCTTTTCATGTTGTAGAAAGTCATTTCTTCACTGATTGCATCCCCCCCTTATTTCCAGCCCTGTGCTGCTGAATAGGACTAGAGGTACTTGCCCCCGTGCAGTGGAGGAGATAGCCCCCCTACTTGATGTTACTGCACAGGCAGTGGGCTGGGGGATTTAGGAAAAGAGGGGGTCATGTGAGCCCATTATACAAGGGGACAGTGGCATTATCTCGTGCTTATGGTCACTTTTAGGGGGAATACACACACACACACACAATTGTTTTTAAAGATTTTATTTATTTGGGGGGTGGGCTGGGCTGGGAGTAAAAGGCAGAAAACTGTACTTGAACAACCATTAAAAGGGGAAAAAAAAGAAAAGATTTTATGTATTTATCCTCGAAAGAGGGGAAGCTGCCCTGCAACCCAGGCATGTGCCCTGACTGGGAATTGAACAAGCAACCTTTCGGTTCACAGGCTAGCACTCAATCCACTGAGCCCCACCAGCCAGGAGAGAGAGTGAGAGAGAGAGAGAGAGAGAGAGAGAGAGAGAGAGAGAGAGATTATGATGACCTGTACCAGGGTAATGAGATACAACGTTTCATTCCATTCCATTATTGCACCTTTCCAAGGATTTGGTACTTTGCAAAACAAAGATAAAATGTACTTGCTTAATTCCTATACATGCTGAAAAGGCATATGTAGCATTTCCCTCATTCTGAGTAAAGCTGAGCTACTGTTTTCAAGGCTCATATGTAGTCAACTCATTCTCCAGAAAGGATGGACTCTTTTTAAAAAAATCATTGCATTGTTCCAAGATTTTGTCTACAAAGTGCTTTACCTGAAGTTCATTTAGGTATTTGCTGTGTCAAAGGCTTTCCCATCCATCATCATCCTGAGGTAGACTATTCATACCACCATTCATATTATCTTTCTAAAAGAGATTTGTAGTCGCATACATTTGTAAAGCCAAATCCACATCATTGTTTAATATTCTTTTTGTTATTTTGGGTTTTTTTGTTTTTGTTTGTACTGTTTTCCCCAAGCCAGACTGCTGCCCGGCTGTAGGTCTGTCCCCACATGCTCCTTATCAGCATTGTTTTAAATTATTCTGCTGGACTTTCCTTTATTCAGAGCCTCACATCCTCAGCAACTGGTCATTTCCATTACTCTAAATCAGAGAACCACATCCATCTTTTTTTCAAATTACTTGCAGTAATTGTCACTCCTTATATTTCAGACATTCCAACTAATTCTCCTATTTTGAATAGAGCCAGGACTTTCCCCCAGTGCTTCTCTGTTTATGCTTTGCCCCCTCTGCGAAGCCCCCTGCTCTCCTAGGGCAGCGTGGGCAATGGGTCTGAGGAGGGATCTCTGCGTGGCTACACATGGTTCAGTGTGTGCCGGGCAGTGCCTAGTGTAAGACCTTGTTGGGACGGAGGGTTTTCTCCAGATTTGTCACACCTGTCAGCCACTTCTCTGCCACCACACAAAGGGATGCCAGAAAAGACTAAAGACCTCAGTTGCTCATTTCTTGTCATTTCCAGTTGAAAGTCATTAGCTCAGTGATTCTTTTAGAATGGAATAGAGCTCTGAGAAGCAGAGCCCACTACCTAGATGGTGTTCAGAAACCGAGTCTGGCCATTGCTTGGTGCACCCTCTGTGCTGGCTGCTGTGACCAAGTACGGCAACCTATTTAATGTTCACAACAAGCCAAGGTGAGTATTGTCCCCATTTGACAAAGGAGGAGCTGGATTTGGATGAGCTTACTTCCCTGAGGTCACATACACACCCCTAGCAATGCTGCCTATTTTTCACGGCTTCTAGAGCAGCGGATGGAACACGCGCTCTAACGGCCCCGCAGAGCAGGTGGGAAGGGGACTGGGATCAGCATAGTAGGCATTTACGTATTTGAAAGAAGCCAGAAAGTCCAAAGGGGGTTAGGAAATCTTTTTTTCCTCCCATTCGTGGAGAAGTGTATATTTTTTCAAATGAGGTTCCAAACATACACCTGTGAGACCTTCCCAGCCATCCCGTGCGGTAGGCACAGCAGGTAGGTGTGGAGACCGAGGCTCGGAGAGTGAAATGAATGACCCAAGGTCACCCAACCTGGGAGGCAGGAGCCAGGCCGGGACGGGTACCCAGGTCTTCTGACTGCAGTGTTCTTTCTACTCTACCGCAGGTGTAACGTGGAGAAGGTGCCCAGTAATTCTCAGTTGGAAATAGAAGGAAACAGGTCAGGATCTGTCTTGTATTCCCGTGTCTCTAAATACAGGTATCCAAACAGACTGATTCCTGAGGAGTCAAAAACAAATTTCTCCAGTCGCCTCCTGATGACCCCTACCTGGAGTGTGGGATGGAGGTTCAGATATTCCAAAACACCTGCCACGGCTTTGGGGTTGTTCGTGCAGTGTTTCCCTTTCGGGTCCATCCTGTAAATGCGCTTCTTAAAAGGTGTCACCAGCCGGCCTGCCCCTCCCTGCCGCACCTCGGACGCGGGTTTCTGTGGTTTCCTCCCCCTTTCGGCGCAGCTTCTGTCTGACATCCTGCGGGCCTCTTCACTTTGTGTGTCTTGCTTTAGAAGCTCAGTGACCAGCACCCTGGCACCGGATCTCCTGCAGTGCACGGTGTCTGACCTTCCTGAGTTAACTTGTGGCACGCCGAGTGTTCACACACTGGGTTGAGTTCAGGGTGTGACTCCTGGGCCTGCCTGTCACGTATAGTCCTTAAGTGTCCAAAGCCAATCTGTTTAACATTTGTGTGCCTGTGCTTCTGTCGGGTGGAAAGTAGAAATGCTTTTCTCCTAGAGATCTTGTGAGAATAAGATGGTGCTGGTTGAGAGGGAGAGAGAGGCTTGTCTGATTTACCAGGTCGGGGGATTGTTAGTAACGTGTTGAGAATGTACAGTTAGCCTGTACCTTTAAAAAGTGTAAGTGTAATACTTTACCATCGGTAGTCCACGTTTGTGAGTTGACCTAATGATGTCCTTTATGGCATTTTCCCCACTAGAATAGGATCTGAATTAGGGCAAGGAGGAAAAAGAGCAGGAGCTGTCCTGTATTTCAGAATGGATACTGGTCACCAGTTGTGGCAGTCAGTCACCTTTGTAGAAAGAGGCTAAAAGTGGGGGTGACATGTACCTGCCTACGTCTGGTGCAGAGGAAACTATTCAACAAGATTGTCTTTTAAAAAAATATTTTCTATTGGTGTTCAATGAACAGTTATCAATCCTGGAAGCCAGATACACTGTCCATAGAGTGTCCTGAGAGATGTCAAGAATTGTGAAGAACTGTGTTCTGGTTTTGCCACTATGAGAAAAAACTCACTTTGGATTCGAATTTCAGGACTGAAAGAGAAAATACTCGACATAGTGTGGGCAGTTTAAATAATTAACCAACTTGGGATAACACTCCCACCCCCCACAACACAGAAAGGAGGCTTTGGGGTCTAAATGGTATGACATAGAAGCTAAACACCCAGCCCCGTGGACAAGGACGCACATAAGCTCTTTTCCCCTTCTTCCATCAAAAATGGCCACGTGACCATGGAAAGTGGACTGATAACAACTTTAAAGGTTGTTGTAAGCCTCCGATGTCTGCCCAGGCTTTCCGAGGACACAGTACGACTGCAGGTAGTCAGCACCTAGATAAGTCCATTTTTACTGGAGACAAGTTTGAACTGGAGTTTCCGGAGCCGTAGCAAGGGGCTGAGGCTTGCTTCCTCGGAGCTGGGGAGCCTGCTCCCTCCCTTACTCTCGCATGTGCTTCCTTTTCCCAGAAGCCTGAGTTTAAGACACGTTCAGAAGTTGCATTGTGATGTATACATTTTAAAAATTATTTTTTAAATCCTTTCTTCATAGGTTCAAAAGCAATGGGCATTTTCTGTGTTTCAGTCTCTGTGCAAGTGTTGAGAGAATGGGAGAGAAATGAATAAAATGGAATACCTTAAAGCATAGTTAGAAAGAGCTCTGTGAAGTCAGTTATGGATGCAGTGTATGTGTAAAGTTAGTGGGCGGGGTGGGAGGGGAGGAACAGGGCCGGACGGGGGAAAGCTTCGGGTGGGCGGTGGGCAGAGTGGGAATTCCTCCAGTAGACTGGGGCAGAGACGGGGAGGAGGGAGCAGTGGTTCTCAGCCCATGCGCGTGGGCTGCCGTGGAGGTATGGAAAAGCGGGATTCCCTTGGAGACCACACAGATCTCAGGGTGACTGGGCCATCAGGTACAAATGAAGAGGGACATAACAGGGGGTGGGAAGGCAAGAGAATCCATACGTACAAGTGTGATCGCCAAGACTTAGGTGCAGACTGGATGTGAGGAGGAAGATAACTCTTAGATCTCTCTCCTGAGCGGTAAGTGAAGGTGGTGTCGTTTACAGAAATGTGGGTGAAATGAAACCATGACACGTGTGCGTGTGTGCATGCATGGGTGCAGCTACCCAGCCTCACATGCTCCCTCCCAGGAAATCTAAATTCTCTCCACAGCTATTAACAGCCCTTGACGTTGTGATTATTTTGTTGGTATTGACTCTCCCTTCAGGACCAGCCAAGAAGCCCTTTACAGACAGAATTTATTTTTAGCAATGTCGACACCAGACATTCCATATTTCTTTAAATGCAGTTGGGGGGCTGTGAACTGTGAATCTCAGACCCGAGCACCTGAGCACTTAATAGCCCTAATTAGATTCTAGAGAAATTGCTGTGAAAATACAGTAATGTGACCAAGGGGACACACTTTGAGAAAATCTTAGTTCTAGCTAAAGAGCCTTTCTTTGTCTACTCTCTGGGTCGGATACTTTGGGCTCTGCCTGACGCTGACAGTTGACCTCGTGTAGCTGTAGCCTGGTGAGGTCATAGCCTCATGCACTAGATGCTTCCCAGAGTGTGGTCCTCGCTCAAGTTCTGTAGCTTCTTGGAGAACTTCCAGCACAGTTAGAGGCTCCGGGAAATTTTCCTGTAAAGCAACCTGCTGAACTTTGTTTAATCCAGGGCACTAAGCTTGTGTTCCACGAAGCACACATTGAGAAATGTTGGCTTTGAGCTCAGAAGGTGCAGTTACTCCAGAGAGAATCTATTCAGAGAAATCTGGATTCCAGCACTTTGGTTTGCCCTCATTAAAAATATTGATACTTGCAGATGTTTACTGGAATGGGCTGCTTTGACTCCTGGTGACTTGACACTTGTGTTGCTCAGCCAATTATACTCACGTACAGCAGGTGGGCAGGCCACAAATAAACTTGGTTTGTTTGCTTTCCCAGGCACAAAAGGCCTCCCCAAGGCTTCCAGCATTAGCCTGGCCCAGAAGCCCAGGGTCTCTGCCTCTCAAAGCCCCAGGCCAATTCCAGCTTAAATGGCTTCTCTCCGAGGGAGGGAAAGGAGTCCCAGCTGGAAAAAACTAAATTCATTTTCTAACTGTCTTATAAACTGTCCTCAAAACAACTCTGAGTGTTTTGATCAAAAATAGATTGTGCTAAAATACGGCAGTTATTAGTTTGTATGGAAAATAATAGAATAAATAATACAGAATGAACCCCATTTCATGTACTCACAACTGTAAACCTACATTTGCCCACCCCCTCTGTTCTTGTATATTCCTGGGGGAAAAATCTGCCTCGCTCCTTTAGAATTGAGCCTCATATGTCTTCCTTAAGAATTTACTAAAAGGGCCATTATAGGAGAAAGCAGGGCTCTGGAGCCTGCTGCGACCCACCCCTTTTTAACAGTGACGCTTGGGATTTGTGGCTCGGGTGGAGAGGCATTTCATTTTGCCTACCAAAGCTTTATGCTTTTGAGTTGGGTCACAATTCAGCAAAAATCTTTGAAACATTTTTTTTTTTTTACCTTAATGAGGTCAAGGCACAGGGAAAGGACAAAACAGTGGAAGGGAAGGAGGGTCCTCACCTTTTGGAAGGAAGGTGTCCTGAGGGACATCCAGATGTACAAGACGAGGAGAGGAAGGCTGGCCAGGTGGCTGACCGAGGGAGCCACGGACCCTTTACCCTCCACATGGACAGTTAGAATCCTGTACCTGCATCTGCTGTTATAAAATGTTGAATGAGAAAGAGAGAAGCATCTAGATGTCCTGAGTTACTATTTCTAAAAAGCCAAGTGATAAATGACATATCTTCTCAAATGTCTCCTCAAAATACTTGCTTAAACAAACCCTCTGAACCCCATGTCCCACTGAGAACCCCTGATTTGCAGTAATAAGTTCAATGAGAGAATTCTGAGGAAATAGAAACTTTATATAGCAGATTCTGACCACTGCAATACATTAAAAGTTTTATAGAATTATGTTCTATCATCTATTTACTTATTTGGCTTTATATGGTAGAGTTAAAAGGTGTCAATTGGTGACACGGGATGTCCATGGTGGTACAGATAAAGGGGGGGCCTGTGCGCCCCAGATGTCATTTCCCTGGGTTATCAGATTAGACTTTTGACTTATAGCATGTTTTCAAGCAGGTAACCCAGTAAATTGGTTTGAGACCTACTTTACTTATGGATGATAATATGGTTCCAAATTACAGTGGATTGTAAATCTTCCTTTTGTTGAATAAGTACATTATTATTAATGTTTGTTTATGCTCTGGCATATGTCATTCTGGTCCTTAGTTAATGCCTTCTTAAAAATACTGCTGAGGCTGTCAGGCATTTAAAGTGTGACATCCTGTGTTCTTTTTTTTCAGTGAATGTCACAACAAACAAGCATTTTACCATTCTTTAAGGCACATAATTCTAAAATACATAACTTTAGACTCTGTAGCATATACACATAAAATTATATATGTATACATACATATATACATGTACACAAATATGTGTATGCATGCACATGCGTATACCAATATGCACACACACAAATGTCCATGTGTATGTATACATGCAGGTGTCTATGTTTTAGCTTAGGTTAGATCACCAAGAGTAAAACTCTGCTTCAGAGCCATTGTATTTCAGACTCTTGATAATAAAGCCTTGGTGCTTTTCTTACTGAGCCGAGCGAGCCCTTTGTCATCTCTGTACACCAGGGCATTTATCTGGCATTAACCTGATGTGCCTTGTTTTTGTTAATTACTCAGGCACATTATATACTTAACATAATCCTTGGTGATTTTTGCCAGCTACCGATTGCACTACCAAAAGCAAGCCTACCCCAGCCCATTCTGTTTTGCTGTTATCTCACATACGCTCCAAGAGTCTGGGAAGTCAGATAGATTTCCAAGCTTGTTAGGAATTCCCATCAGTCAACACCCAATAAGTTTCAGAGGAGAGATCTCAGTAGTGAATACGGAGTGCAGGTGCTCGTGACACCTAGTTTGTGGCTGGCCAAAGTGTCCGGGGTCTTTCTGGATAAGTGGGGAGCTGCTTGGATCTAAGAGCATTTTCAAGTGGCATGTATTAAAGAAATCTCACAGGAATCTGACCCTAAAAAGCAGCCTCTTGTTTTCACCTACTGCCCTCCAATGCTGACCCAGTTTTATAGTTTTTTTCCCCACATGATTTCCTGCATTTGGTTCTTTAGGACTGTAATAACTTTTCTGTAGAATTCCTGACTCCAAGTGATATTCTAAACTATGACATCATTTTCTTACAGAGGCAAGATACCTACATTTTCACATTGATTAACTAAACAAAACTTATTTCAACTTTTGTTAAAATCTTTCTCACAAGTAATTATTAAAAATGCTTGTCAACAGATTAGGTTGGGCAGATTTAAAAAGTCATAAAGCAGGAAAAAAAAAGAAAAAAGAAAGAAAGAAAGAAAGAAAAGACCTTCACCTAATATTGTATCTTCTCGGTCCGGGCTTGTTGGGAAACTGTTTAAGAGCCAGTATCTTAAGGGAGCGGGTTTCCTAGCTGGCATTTCCATCTGTCGTACTTTTCCAACAACACCCAAGCTGTAGTCAAAAGTGAAGCTGATGTAATGTTTCTAATGTATGCAGTCCGCATTTGGGAATCACGGCAGTACAGATATGAAATCATTGCCTTTGGGTTTCTGGAGGTTATGGGAGAAACTTTTGGTTCCCAGATTGAAACACAGCAGAGTAAACCTCAGTGTTGTGTGTGTGTGTCTTTGTGAGTAAGCTGTACACGCAGGGTTTCAAGCCACCATTTACAGTGGCTTGTAGGGCTTTTGTGTGTCACAGCGTGACATCATGGCCACATGTCCCTGTGTCCATTGGCCGCTGTGGGGAGAAACTGTGCTCGCCCACCAGCATCATTAAACTCTATTAAGTGCAGTGGGTTCCCTTACATTTTTATTTCAGGTTACACTCCCCCCGCCACCCATCTCTTGCCTTATCAGGGTCATGTTTCTTATTCTGCAATAAATCATTGTCTGAAGTAGACCTGAAATTACAGAGCATCAGTGGAATCCTTTTTTGGAGGAGGGGAGCAGGTATCATTTTTGTGACGAGGAGCTTACTTCTCATTTATACTTAGGCCTTAAATTGTGTAAAATGACATAATGGAAAATACCTTGGGGGTAGGGTAAGTGTTTCAACAGAAACAGAACACCTTCTGCAAACCCGCTGTACAATTAGTCCATTGTTCTGTACTTAAAAAAAAGAAAGAAAGAAAGAAAGAACTTTCCAGCATGGAAAAAAAAAGCACTTGAAAAGGTGTACTGAAAAGGCTTAAGTTTGAGAAAGAAATGCCGAGAATTCAGAACTATCAGGCTGCTTCACTTCCACTTTCTTCTTATTTTTTTTAACCTTTAATTTAGGAAAAACTAAGTTACTGTTGCGATTCATTAGCAAGGGGTCATACTGACCCTGCACTCTATAGGTTGTGGGAAAGCTGGGTGTCCCACAGGAACGCCCGGCATTTCCTCCTGAGCGGGCCATCAGACCCACTGCCTCTGATAGGGATGGGGAGGGCTGGACTGCAAGTAAAAGGTTCCTGCCTGTGTAGAGGAGAGCAAACGGAGCACACGTGGAGGAATTAAGTTCTGAGCAGTGAGGGACAGAATTAAGATTGAGGACTATTCCTTCCATTTTTATGGAGGAGGGGCTCTGGATTCTGGATGAGTAATGAAGTATTTGAATGGAGGAAAACAATAGACACCCTTCCAGCCATGGAGTGATAGATGGGTCAGCTCTGGAGACTTGGAATTCTTCATGGGGTGGGGGTGGGGGGGGATTAGCCATGGTACTGGCCGGAAGAGTCAGGTCAACAGCACAAACCAGGTTTGCAGAGAAGGAGCAGAGGAGGGCTTCAAAAGGTGGACTGAGATGTTTGAATGGTGATGGAACCAGCATAGCCACAGGAAGCCTGTCTTGGACAGCATCCAGGTCCTCCTTTTGCCCACATCCTCTGTTCTGAGGAGGGGAAAAAGGGAAGTGGGAGAAGAATATTTTGAAACTGAATATATTTGTCTCATTTTACAGTATTGGCCCCAGGTCTGAGAACATTCAGTTTCCTCCTCTTGTGAGCACATATAACTTTGAACTTGCCTTCTTAGGGGGTCTAGAATTTCTATGACCAAACTCAGGACAGAGACCCAAACCAACATTGTTTTAGCCATTTTGGCCCAGTCAGAAAGAGCTTCATCACACTCATTCCTCACTGCACCAGTGGCACAGTTGAAGTTAAGAGTGTGTCCATCACAGGTGTGCAAGGGAAAGATGTGCTCATAGTCTGTCAATAGAAAAATGACACCATCTGTTGGCAATATAGAAAATGACATCGTGAAGATGTCATTGAGGGTCAGGTGTTAAATCCAAGATCACAAAGAGGCCTGACTTTCTGATTATAAAGAATGCTAATTATAAGTATCACTAGTAGAAAAATTAGTGTCTGTAAGTTGCATTTCAGATATTCCTTTTCAAATAGGTAAAATGTATATATAAATCTCAGAATGGTAGAAAAAGAATAGACCAGAAATTGTGGCCATATGTTGAAGGTGATAGTAAATAAAGTAGGTTTTGTCATATACTACGTGGTATAATTTATAGAGGTACAAATGCATTTCTCATCCTGGGAAGGTGGGAGGCATATGAGTGGCTGTGAGTGGGAGAAAAAACACCTTGATTCTTGCCACAATAATCTAAAAATCCAATTCCCTATTAAACTACAGTCTTCTTAAATCTCTTTGTTTGCTCCTGATTTTAGTATTCATGAAGCCCTTATATGCATTAAAAACTAAAACAGTGACCCAGTAAAACAGAAAATTCACCCATCCCTTTGACAGAGGATTTTCGGTTAATTTATGCAGGCCCCTTTGCACTTCAGCATTTTCCCCACAGGTTGCTAGGCAACCATTTGAGTTACTGCGCATGCCTTTTTTATGATAACTGTCATTATGATTATTTTTTAATTATACAACTGGGACTATGGATTAAAACAGCGTATTGTCACTCACTCTTTGCTGCTGCGTCTAGCATTCTGGCACACTCCTAAAATCACCTTCTGAAAATTACATGGCAGTGATTTATGGTTATTTTTTTATATATTTCTGGCTTCACAAAGGAAATAGAGATGGCATCATAAGAGAAGCAAGATTTTTGTGAAAAAATGCCTATACCATATATCCCTCCAGCTATTATTGATCTGGATAGGCCAAGTTCAGATACTAGGCTTGTGAAGCTAAATTATGTATATTTTGTTCTTTTAACCATGTCTGCTTCTAATATTAAATGATGTTAAAAGCTTATATTGCTTTATATCCCGTTTTTCAAAATTAGCAAATGCTAAGCATTTGTTGCTGTTAAATGTGCTGTCAGATAAAGCCACCATGCATTGGGGGGAGGGGACAGCACCAATCCAGAAACACCAGGCATCCGTACTTGCTAAATATGTTTGTTCTTTTCTGCCCAGATTGCTCCATACATACAAAAAAGCAGGTAGGTGAGATGCTGAGCTGTAATAATAATAAAGGTACACAGTATGTAAAATGCTCGAAAAGGAACGTGACCGAAATGATAGGCAGTCACTAGGTACGTACAAAAGCATTTCATTTGAGACTCCAGAGTATATTCTAATATATTTTCTAAATATAAAGTGAATTTGAAGACAAAGGATTACAGAAATAGTCTTTTTTTTTTTACCAACTCAGTTATTAGTCATTAAAAATTGAATTTTGATTGGGATATTGTGTTTTTATCAAAATGAAAAGATATGGTGACTCTGAAAGAGATCCACAGTGCACTTCTCAGATGTGTGACAGAAGTGAGGACCTACCGTGTTTTCATGTGATTTTGAAGTTCGCAGAAGAGGCGTTAATCTCCAGCAGAGCTGTAAATTTTCCTTGGCATAAAGAGCCCCACACCGATATGCATGGGATGCCAGTTCGCTTTTTTGACATTCTCTGAAATGAAGCGCAGTAAAACCTTTCCTCAGTAGTGTATGATCTGTTATGTGTCTGTTTCCCTCACCCCACAGTTCCGGGCGACAGCTCAGTGAAGTCTTCATTCAGTTACCTTCGAGGAAAGAATTACCAGAATACTATGAATTGATTAGGAAACCAGTGGATTTCAAAAAAATAAAGGTAGATTTTTTTTTTTTACAAACTTTAAAAAAATAAAGACATGTAAATTCATTAAAATGATGATAGTTAGGAGGTGGCAGTGGTATGTTGTCACCAGAGAGGTTGGGGTGTCTTGTGCCTTTATATGATGTGTGTGATGTAATCATTAAGCTGAGAGCTCCTATTTTATTATATTGTATTTTATTTAAGAAGTTTCAGCCCCATTGCTCTTTCTGTTTCCCATCTTGTGCTCCTTCTTTCCCCTTGTTAGAAGGAACACGAGTGTGAGGATGGGCTCTGTGAATGGCGCCCCCTGGAGTTGTGCCGGCCCACATCGCTGGCAGGACAGTATGCTGAGAAGACAAAGGGAAAATTGGGTTTTGTGAACCAAGAAATGATTGTGGTATTTTTCTCTCTCTCTTCTTTCTTCTGTTTTATCCAAAACTTTCATTAGGAAAGAATTCGTAATCATAAGTACCGGAGCCTGGGTGACCTGGAGAAAGATGTCATGCTTCTCTGTCATAATGCTCAGACATTCAACTTGGAGGGATCTCAGGTCTGTCTTGAGTTGTCTGAAAAAAATTTTAACCTTAAATGTCTTAATGTTCTTTTAAGTAAAACATTTCATTTTCTACATTTGAACTATTGCTGCTATCCTGACAGAAGAAAAATGAAAATTAAAAGCCTATATTCTATGCTACCTGCGTAAGTAAATTGAAGCTTTGGCATTTTCAGATTCATGCCAGCTCTTCTGTACCATAGCTTTGCTAACTCCTACTCATACTTCCCTTAAAGACTTCACTTTTAATTAGAGGAGGAATTCAAGTAAATCACTCAATGTAATGCTTAAAGGCAGGAGGTCCAATTTTGGCTTTTATAGAAATTGTATATTTGATTACATTTACCTTCATTTTTTCTGATAGTAACCATGCATCAGGAATTGAAACTACTATGATTAAATCAAAAAATATATATTAAAAAAACATTGCCTTAATTGCTTACAAAAAATTGCTTTTCATCAAGTCAATTGTAATTCTTTTTATCCCCCATCTCCACAGTAAGCAAGCATAAGAATATATAGTGACACTGAATTCATTAAAAATACAGTGGAACCTCAGTTCTCAAACTTCATTTATGGAATTAAGTCTTGAACAACGGAAAATTGTTTGAGAAGTGATTTGTTCAAAAACTTAACTTCCTTTGTTTCCTGAGAGACTGACCATATAGGTATCAGCCCGAAGGGCTGTCCAGTAAAGAACCAAGACCCGAAGTTTTGTTAGACCACCGACACATTTTTCCTGTGAACAACTTGGTCAAGAACCAACACGTTCCAGAACCAAGGTTTGACTGTATGACACTCTCACTCTAATTATACCTCAGTTTCACTCACCTTTTGCTGGAACTCCCGTTTTCCTATATGTTTTTCTGGCCTAACGTTCCCATACCCATGAATTAAAAAGAACAAGGAGAGAGGTCAGTATGTCTGCCAACCAGTGCAGTGTCCACCATTAAATTCCTTGGGCCTCTTGCTCCACCGTGCTTCTGGACCTTCGTGTCAATTCCAGTCACTAAACTTGGGAAGAAGGAATCTTTAGAATGTGTCTTGAACAGACTGTACATTTCTAGGTTAATTGCAATGAACAGTATTAGTATTTTGACCATAACAGGTCTTGAAAGCAAACCTTGCATTTTCAAGAAACTCTTCAAAGAGAGATAAGATGAAAACCAGGACACAGAGAATATATATATGAGTCAACAAGGAAATCTTTGTGTGAATGACTGTGTACACTCTCTGGGTAGATTTTTGGGTTCTTTATAATGCTATGGGAACACTGTGACAAGTACCCTGTCCCTTTCCAGTCCCACAGCCTCCCTCTCTGCCCATAGTCACTGTCTCACACCTGAAGTGGCCTCTCCACTGGCTTCCCCCCCAGTCCATCAGGGATGGCAGTTTATCTTTCTCCAACTACCACCTTGTCTTGTCCATCTACTGCCCACCAAGGTTGGTGGTTCTCCATTGATTATCAAATTCTAGAATAAACTTCATTTCCATAGGCTGTTTTCTAAAGCCATATATTACCCTAACTCTTTAGCCTCATTTTCTACTGCTCCTCTAACTAAACAGTTTATAGTCTAGCCAGACTGGTCCCTTAAACACTTGCTTCCCAGATATGCCTGTAGTTGTGACAAATACTACGCAGAGAGAGCCCCTGCATCCTCTATATCATCACAAGATGGTAACGTGTAACGTGGTCCGACATCGTAACCCGAAAGTCGGCATTGGTGTCATCCCAGGTACATCCTTTTTATTCTTGCCTCTTCACTTTTCTCACTTGTTTTCCTTTCCTCAAAAGCCCTCTCTCCTTTCTCACCCCTGATGGAACCCCCCTCACCTTTAAGGTCCAGTTAGCTCCTCTCTGATGTCTGTAGCTACTTCCACCCAGGGGCCCCATCCCAGTGCTGTCCCTGGGTCCTGTGTCCTCCTACTGGACTATATTGTTAGGGGGTCCCTACAAGTGGCCGGTGTGTGGCTCATCTTTACAATAAAAGAATATGTTCTTAGCAGAATTCACTTTTAACTTCTTTTTTTTTTTTTTGCTTAACTGTGGTAAAACACAAGATTTATCATAACCATTTCCAAGTATATAGTTCAGTAGTGTTAAGTATATCCTCACTGTTGTGTAGCAGATCTTCAGAACTTTTCCTTCTTGTAAAACTGAAGCTCTGTACCCGTGAAAAAACTCATCCTCCTTCCCCCTCCTCAGCACCTCTCTATTTCTATGAATTTGACTGCTTTAGATACCTCATGTAAGTGGAATAGTTTAGTGTTTTTCTTTTTGTAATTGGCTTATTTTACTGAGCTAATGTCCTCAAGTTTCATCCATGTTGTAGCATGTGGCAGGATTCTCTTTTTAAGGCTGAATGATATTCCATGATACGTAATGCCACATTTTGTTGTCTGTTCATCCATCAGTGGACATTTGGTTCACTTTCAGCTCTTGGCTATTGTGACTAACGCTGCCGTAAGCATGGGTGTGCGAATATCTCTTCAAGTATGCTTTCAGCCTTTTGGATATGTGCCTAGAAGTGGGGATAGCTGGATATATGGTACTTCTATTTAAACTTTTTTTTAAAAAGGAACTTTCCCAAACTTTACATTTCTCTCAGCAGCTACACAGGGCTGTGCTTAGGTATGTGCATGCACTAAAAATAAAGTATTGATTAGGATAGTGTTGGTTGGTACTGATAAACTCAATAATAAAAAATAGCCTCCATTTTGTTAGGGGAAATTGCATTTTCAAAAAAGGTTGCTTTGCTGCACTATTTGATAGATCAATTCAAATAAGAAATGTGATTTTTAAAATGCTTTTGTTATTGAAGAGGATATGTTATGGAAGCCCACCTTTCTTTCCCAAGTTCAAAAACATGCGCACAGAGAAACACACACACAGTGAAATTATTTCAACTGCATATGGGCTTTTTTTCTATAAGAATATGTGTTCAATATCAGATTAGGGTGTTCTCCTGCAAGCATAAAAGGTAACACTGATGTTTCTACTAAAATCCATGTAAAATAAAGGTGGTGTGTTGCATAAGGAAGAGAAACGCACGCTGCAGTTGTGAATCTGGGGTCCTCAGCTTGCAGTTTTTAACAGATGCCACTTCACCCCTTTAGATCTATGAAGACTCCATCGTCTTGCAGTCGGTGTTTAAGAGTGCACGGCAGAAAATCGCCAAAGAGGAGGAGAGTGAGGAAGAAAGCAATGAAGAGGAGGAGGAAGATGAAGAAGAGGAGTCAGAGTCGGAAGGTCAGCTCGCGCATCTGGTTCCTCTCCTGCCTTGCCCCTTACCGCCTGCATCAGTGTTCGCACAGATGCTAGAAGTCAGATGTTAGAGACAGGCAGATCTGGATTTCGGTCTTCGTTCTACCGTGTCCTTGCCAGGCAACCTCAAGCAGTGCACTTAACCCGGCTCAAGCGCAGTTTGCTCCCCTGGAAAACCAAGATAATAAGCATGCCCCCAAAGCTTAGCACATGGACAGGCTCAGAGCAAATGCTCCTTGAAGGTTGCCTTCAAAAATCAGTGTAATCTATATTTCCTATCAACAGGTATTACAAGTAGTATCTCCTATCCGTTCCTTAGCACAGTGGTTTTGGTAGCTGGGCTCCACCCACGTTTTGGATAGGTGCCTTGAGGTGGGGTCTGGCAGTCGCATTTCTAACAGTTCCCTGGGGATTCTGGGCTGCTTGGCCCACGACCACGCTCTCAGAAACACTGCTTTGGAAAATGATCACCCTGTTGAGTTGGAACTGGGGACTCTTTAGTTCATCATGGATCAGATGCTGATCCTGTCTTTATTCAAAATGTTAATATTTTGTTCATCTTGTATTTTTGGCATTGAGTTTTTTTAAACATTGCATTAGAATGTTTATCTTGATTCCTCAGTTTTGATGCCCTTTTAAGTTCTATACCCAAAGGAAGTACCTCTCTTGTCTTACCATAGTCCCAACCTTGGTTGATAACCTTAGTCTTCAAAAGCTAAAACTGCCTTCAAAATCCTAAAGTGTCTTCTTACCTAATTACGATTTCACCCCATACCTCCTCTCAAAGTACTAAATCCCAGTAGTTTATGGTCTGCTATGTAAAACAGTACAGATATGCTTTAAAAACTTTTATAAGATGTGTTCTAATTACAAACTTATTACAGACAACTTGGAAAAAATACTTTTTAAGAAAGGAAAATCTGTATAATTTTTATTACCCAATATACATTTAACATTTTAAGTTTCCTTCCAGCTTTTTCTATACACAAGGATTTTGTCTATACACAGTTTTATAGCATGATCTGTTTATTGTGAGCATTTTCCCATAGCAACCAGTGTTTGTCTACAGCAGTTTATATTACCATTCATTCATGTACCAAACTGTATTAATGTCACTGTAAATAATGCTGTCCTACACAGTCTTACCCATAAATCACTGCAGACATTTTTAAAATATGCGATGCACACATCCTGCCATGCAGCTGGAATGACGTCCTTTACAGTCTGTGTCCCCATCCCCAGTCTCATTCTTTTGATACTGCCTTTTATTTATTTAACCATTTTCAATTTAAATTTTATATGGTTATCACTTAGTTCTAATATCCTAACATTTGATGAAAAAGTCTACATTATCTTAGCTAGATATTTCCTTTTTTAGAGCCAGATTTCTAATCTGTTTTCAAATAGCTGCCCTCCCATCCCATCTGTCAGTTTGAGCCTCTTGTATCTCTCTTGGCTTGGCGTGTTAACTTCCTACTGCTGCTCTAACAATTGCCACAAACTTTGTGGCTTAATAAAACAAAAATTTAGGATCTCCTGGTTCCGTAAGTCACGATTTTGATATGGGTGTCTCTCGGCCAAAGCCAGAGAGTCAGCAGCCTACGTTCCTTTCATCGGGGGCCCTGGAGGAGAATCCATTTTCTCGTGCATCTCTGGCATTTTCTTGAGCCTCCTCCTCTTATTTAAACTTTCCGTTTTCTCTAGAGGTGTAATGGACATGTAACATATTAGTTTCAGGTATATAATATCATTTGTTATTTGTATATATTGTGAAATGATCACCATTAGTCTAATTTCTGTCACTATACATAGTTAGAAAATTGATTTTTTTTGTGATGCGAGCTTTTAGGATTTAGCAAACTTTTAAGAACTTAGCAAAATTTCAAAATGTAAAATACAATGTTATGAACTTACTCATCATGCTGTACCTTAACCCCATGATTTGTTTTATAATTGGACTTTGTATCTTTTGACACCCTTCACCTGTTTTGGCAACCTTCCACCTTGACCTCTGGCAACCACCAAATCTATTCTCTGTATCTATAAGCTTCTTTTTTGTTTTTAAGTTTCCCCATATAAGTGAGATCATATGGTATTTGTCTTTCTCTGACTTACTTCACTTAACACAGGCCCTCTAGGTCCATCCATGTTGTCGCACATGGCAAGATTTTATTATTTTGTGGCTAAGTCATATTTTGTTATATATATACACACACACACACACACACACACACACACACTCATATTTTCTTTATCTATTCGTCTGTTGATAACACTTAGTAAGTAATGTTGCAGTGAACATGGGGATGGATGTACCTTTGAGTTAGTGTTTTATTTTCTTTTGATAAATACCCAAAAGAGGAATTGCTGTATCATTAGGTAGTTCTTTTTATTCTCACCTGAAGATATGTCTTTTTATTGACTTAGAGAGGAAGGGGGAGAGAGAAAGAGACACATCGATCTGAGAGAGAAACATTGATCGGTTGCCTCCCGTCCATGCCCTGACCAGGCATCAATCCCACAACCATTTTGGTGTATGGATGATGCTCCAACCAACCGAGCCACCTGGCCAGGGCTACAAGTTCTATTTTTAATTTTGGGAGGTTCCTTCATAACGTTTTTCATAGTGGCTACAACAGTTTACATTCCCAACAACAAAACACTAGGTTTCCTTTCACCACATGCTCACCAACACTTGTTATTTCTTATACTTTTGATGACAGCCATTCTAACAGCTGTGAGGTAATATATCTCATTGCAGTTTTCATTTGTATTTCCCTAATTAGTGATGTTGAACACCTTTTAATGTACCTGTCAGTCCCCTGTTGGAAAAATGCCCGTTCAGATCTTTGCCTATTTTATATCAGGTTATTAGGTTTTTGGTTAATAAGTTGTAAAAAGTTTTTTACATAGTGACTCATTCCTTATCGAATATATAAGTGACAAATATTTCCTCATTCAGTAGGTTAACTTTTCATTTTGTCAATGGTTTCCTTTGTGCAAGAATTTTTTTTAGCTTAATGTAGTCCCACTTGTTTATTTTTGCATTTTTGCATTCACAGCTTTTGTTTTTAGTGTCAAATCTTGATCACTTCCAAGAGTGATGTCAAAGAGCTTATTGCCTATGCTTTCTTCTAGAAATTTATGATTTCAAGTTCATGTTCATGTCTTCGATCCACTTTGAGTTAATTTTCATGTAAGGTGTAAGATAGTAATCTAGTTTCATTCTCATGCATGTGGCTGTCCTGTTTTCCCACACCATTTATTGAAGAACTCTCCTTAGCCCATTGTGTGTTCTTGCCTCCTTATTCTATCCACTTACCTGTGTGCCAGTACAATACTGTTTTAATTACTATAACTTTGTAATATGTTGGGTTGGCCAAAAGTCCATTATGTTTTTTCCATAAAATAAAAGGCACATTTTTCATTTTCATTAATAATTTCATTGATTTAGATATTTTGAGTATATTGGCTATCTTCCACTATTGGCTTCTAGTGGGTAGAGGCCAGGGTTGCTGCTAAACATCTTCCAATGCATAAGACAGCCCCACAGCAAAGGAATATTTGGCCAATAGTGCCAAGAAACTTCACAAATCACTTTTGACACATTTGATCAGTCATAGCACCTTCTCCATACACTGCACAAATGCACAAATCTTTTTTTAAACTTTTCACTATTTTTTAAATTTTTTATTTTTATTGTTTATTTTAATCATTCTACAAATCTTTTCTTACATTTCAGTTGTGTTTTTAATTTTTTTGAAATGAAGTACAGTACGCCAAAAATGTTGCATATTTTCTTTCATCATCAATATTAAAATGGCTGCACAAAAGTTCACCAATTTTGATAAGTTTCTTTTTAAATACACACTGATATGACATCTGTCACACTATAAACTGACAAAACTGTTTCAGGTGAAGTTAAAACCATTGTACAGAAAAAAGGTAACAGGCTTTTAGGCCAACCCAAAAGTTTGAAATCAGGGAGCATGGTGCCTCCAACTTTGTTCTTCTGTCTCCACATTGCTTTGGCTATTCATGATCTTTTGTGTTTCTATATAAATTTTAGGATTACTTGTTTTATTTCTGTGCAAAATACCACTAGAATTTTGATAGTGATCGCACTGAATCTGTAGATTGCATTGCATATTTTAACAATATTCATCTTTTCAATTCATGAGCATGAACTACAATGTTTCCCTTATTGGTGTCTTTGGCCTTTTTCATCAATGTCTTGTCATTTTCAGTGTCCAGGTCTCTCTCCTCCTTGGTTAAATTTATTCCTAGGAATTTTATTCCTTGTGAGACCCACCGAACATGTTATTCTGGCAAAACTAGTTTGAACAAGAGACCCACATTCTCAGTGATTTCATCATCAAATCCTAAAAATGATATTCTATGGACACTTGTCTCAGAACAATGCTATGGAATAGATTTTCCTTATACTTTGGGATACACACCTATATTTTATGTTATAGCACTTTGGATGCTTCTAAGCATTTTTATTTCCACCCTCAGAATAGCCCTGTGAGAGTGGAATGAATGCTGTCTCTCAGGGCTGATTTAGCAGAACACTGTTAGAAGCTTACCATATGGACGTGTGCGCCATACTGCCCCCAGATTCTGCTAAGATAGGCCAACAGATAGCTTTAAGGCTTTGTCTATAGAGGCAAAAAGCTGGGAACTTTAGCACCCATCACCAGGGGACTGGTAAAAAAAAAAACATTACAGTGTACACATTAGGTAGAAATTTTTCAAGTTGATACATAGAAATGTCCCACATGTCTGGAATATGGGCATATAAAGATCCCTTTGGGGTAAGTATATAAAGCACCTGTGTGTGTGCACTTGAATTCTTTCTCTATAGAATTACAGAGAGAATCATATACACACAGGATTTATTTGTATGTATGGATGTATACTTTTTTAATGGAAAATAACAACCAGAGAGAGAACAGGCAGGGTAGAGAGTGAATATGGGAAAGGAAGCTTTCATATTCATTTGTTTGAGTGTTTCATTCTTATTTTCCATTTTGAACCATTCTACACTGTTTAAAGGATTATTCAACTATTTGAATTTTCTTTTTAAGTCAACTGGAGTTATCTACACAGTAAAATTATTGGCCTTTTTTTTTTTTACCCTTTAAACTAATTTATATTTTTTAATGTCAAAGGTCCATTAAATAAATGCCTATACTCCACCACAAAATAGAAAGGGCAGCCCTCCCCTCATTATCCTTTTTAGGAAGATCCCTGTTCAGCCATTAGCAGACAGGGAAAGGACCCAGCTGCCCTCCGTGAAACCTTGGTCCCTCTTGTTGCCTGTTTAAGGTAACGATATAAGTTATTATCCCAACTGAGGCATGTTTGCAAGTGAAAGGAGGGGGCGCCAACTAGACAGGATGGTGGGAAACAAATACAAATCAAGAGTGGTCTTGTACATTCCTGGACATGTGGTTCATCATCTACCTGTGAACAGATTTCGCTGTGACTCCTCATTGCTGTCTACTTTGTTTTTGCTATAGCAAAATCTGTGAAGGTGAAAATCAAGCTTAATAAAAAAGATGAGAAGGGTCGGGACAAAGGAAAAGGCAAGAAAAGGCCAAATCGGGGAAAAGCCAAACCTGTCGTGAGCGATTTCGACAGTGACGAAGAGCAGGATGACAACGTAAGTGCAGCTGCCTTCCACTGCGGCCGGGAACCCCTCCACCTGTTTTCCAAGCTCTTCGCTTTATTACCTAGAAGTGAACATGTAAAGATTTGACGAGACTTCATTTTTGATGGATGTGAAGTGAGCTGCATGCTTGTGTAACAAAGAATTTGGGTCTTTGTTTATTGCTTTTATAATAGCCCTCAAAAAATGAAAAACACTAAATCAAGGTTCCTTTTCCCCTTTCCTGTCTTCCCACTGCTTACTCACAGATGCAGTTTTCTCCATGGCTGGTTAATATTTTATATCCATAACAGCCAGCATAGTGCCTGGTCTATAGCAACATTTAGATGAATGTAAGGCTTAGATGGGAGAATAAGAAAAAGTGTTAGGATGTCAGAGTGCAGGGTCTGAGTTGATTTTTAAAACACTACAAAAAGAAAAAATGAATTTTTAAGTATCAAGAGGCATTATTTTTAATCATGGAAAAATTCAGGCAGCATTTATGGAGCCAGGCCCCAAACTGAGTACCTTTCTGTATGATACTATATTTAATGCTTCTATTAGCATCATGTCACTCTCAACATAGTACATAAATCAATGCTTAGGTTATATGTGTTTTGCTCCAGCTCATGTAAGTAGACAGCAGAGGCTGAATTCAGGTCCAAATTGCCTACCTACCTCAGCGCAGTGCACTGTCCCTGCCTGTGTGAGTAACAAGGGAGCAGAACCTTCTGATACATTGCTTTCTGAAGTACCCTCCGTTTCCTTCACTTTTTAGAGGATCTCAGGTTCCCTCCCCCATTCCCTCCCCCCTTCCCGGAACATTAACTTTCCATTTTTGTGTGTATGCTAGTTTGATTTTCCTTCAGCACTTTGTTATTTGGGGCTGATGTGAAAGCTACGGAATTCACATCCCACCCCACCCAGCCTTAACCCACGATACAAGCATTTTCAAATATATTTAAAATACTGTATTTTCTTTAGCAGACTTACCAGGGAGTAGACAGCAAATATATGGCACTTTCTCTAAAAATATAACACTGAAAATTGGTTAATTAAACCATATAGGTGGTAGCTAATAATTTCAATGTCACCCCAATAAATTCAATAATCAATAAAACCTATACCATGCTTGAAAGTAAAGTAGGTGAGCTGTGGAAACAAGAAAAGGAAAGAAAGAAATGATGAGCTATGAACCTTTCATGCCAAAATGAAAGAGAGGAAAGACTGGCAGAGGGGGTGGGTGCTCCGTCCGGCTTTCCATCTGGGAGTGCCCCTCTCGGCCAGGAGGTGGTTGATACCTCTGTGGTGGCTTTTCATCCTCTCACAGAAGGCAGAGGCTCGGGGGGTTAACGGTTGTTTTCTACGCAGCTTCTTGATGGCCTATATCTTCTTTTTCTTGTAACCTCATTCCATTGTATCTTCATTTTTACTTTTAGGAACAGTCAGAAGCAAGTGGGACCGATGACGAGTGATTGATGCGGCCCTTTTTCCTCAGCAGAGCTGAATTCCTTCCTCCCCTCTCCCATTTCCGCCCAGTGAGTTCATTTGTCATAAGGGCCCTGGGTTGTTTCTATGTCATCTTCATCTATAAACTAGCTTTAGGATAGTGCCAGACAAACATATGATATCATGGTGTAAAAAAACACGCACACATACACAAATATTTGTACCATATTGTGACCAAATGGGCCTCAAAGATTCAAAGATTAAAACAAACAAAATAAAGCTTTTGATGGAAAATATGTGAGTGGATAGTATATTTCTATGGGTGGGTTGAATTTGGTGATGGTTTGATTGTGCCTGGTTTTATCACCCGTTCAGATGAGAAGATTTTTGTCTTTTTGT